>JAXQQM020065577.1:0-62562 GCA_034641835.2 Pinus albicaulis | reverse complement strand
TGGCAGGGTAGCAGGATTTGCCTCCTTGCACCAAGCTTCAAGGACACAAATAAGCATTGCGGTGGAATGTTTAGTTCACCTCTTTTATTGGTGTATAGCACTACTAACAAACATGAAGAAACAATTAACCTCCATCCAGAAAACAAAAATAAAGCATTTTGGCTATGGAACCATTTTATTGACATTCTTCTTTGAGAGGATTCCAGGGCTTTGACCCAAAGTGATCTCATCCATCAACAGCCCCAGAGATCCAAGAATAGCCCGATGGGCTGACTTGATGAAGAGATTGGGGGGAAGTGAAGTTCCCCAAACCACATGGGATGATGAGTTCTTCCAATGGTGGGAGGAACAAGTTATCATAGTGGAGGATTATCCCTATGTTGGGATGGATTTTTGTGATGATCCAGACTTGGTCCTTCCACTCGCTGTAGCATGGGGTGAAATCGGTGATACTACAAATTTTTTATTATAAAATTTTTTGATTGATTTTATTCAATATATACGAAAAATGAAAAAACAAACATGTTTTTTATTGGATTCAAATGACTTACAAAATTATGTGATGACAATGATAGAGATATGGGACCAGTCCGTCCGGAGGGATACCCATGGCCCAAGCACCACAGCGGTGAATCGGACACTGAAGACCCTAGCAGAACCCTCCATGTCGTTTAGAGAAACTTGGAGAGTTTAACTCACCAAGTTCCTATGTCTGCAGTAGAGGACCTACCAGAGGCTATCCAGAGACGGGTAGTTGGAGTACCACGAGACAGGGTGTTGTTATTCCGCTGCGTAGCGACTATTATCGTGTTCTATAGGAACATGAATGCTGGGCAGGGACCATAGGATTAGATATACCAATTTTACTGGATGACTATATTACATTTTCTATACTGAACATGATCGGGCATAAGCCCTAATTTTGTAAGACATATGGGTGCAGATTTTTGTATGATTTTTTGAACACTCTGACTATGTATATATATACAACGATTTATATGATGTGATGAATCAAATGTATGAAGATGTATGATGAATTTGATGATTTGATTACAGTATTGAATTATGAATATGCTAATCAATTGCTTGATTAGCTTAGAAGTCTACCATCTAATTGTCAGCTCGAGGAATATGAATAAATGTTATAAATTGAAATGATCTTTGTAACAAACGTACCCTCAAAAATAACTAGAGCAAAAATGTATCTCAAACCTGATATGCTTTGTTTAACTATGATACCACCAGCTGGGATTCCAAGAAAACTACCAATGAATCAACACCCAAAGATATTTATTCCGAGAGTAGATAAATGACTGTAGTTTAATCTGCTACATTGCTTGAAGTAGGACCAATGCAGACTCCTCTTGAAACTAATAGCTGACCGGATGGATAATGAAGTACCCAAGCCGTAGAAGCCAAGTTCTGGGTGTGTCTACTGGCACCATCGGTGAAACCAAAATGACTCATGACATCCAACACAACCTGCAAAAGCAGATCAAAAAAATCACCATCACATCAAAGACCGAAAATTCAGATATGTACAAATATATATATATATATATATATATATATATACAAAAATAAAGATGATAGGCCAAGGCCTAGGCATAATACTTTTTCAGATAGAGCCCATTTCTGGGCTAAACCAAGACAAGGTCTCCTTCGGAGAAAACCCTAGGCTTGACCGCCTTATCGTACTGAACTTTTACCCGCTTCTTATGTGCCTCGTTCATCGTGGCGGCATCTCGACGCTGCTCATTGAGTGTTCCAGATGAAGGAGATGTTCTTCAAGACTAGAAGTGTCAGGAAGAAGCTTGACAGCTAACTTAAGAGAAGTAATCTCACACTCGATGGGAAATATGGATTCTAACCCATAAGCTAGTTGAAACGGAGTAAAACCAGTTGCAATTTTCACTAACATCCGGTATGCCCAAAGTGCAGGATAGAGCATAATGTTCCAATTGGATCAAGCTTTATCAATTGTCCATTGAAGAATTGTCTTCAAGGATTTATTCACGACTTCCACTTGCCCATTGGCCTAAGGATAATAGGGAGATGAATGCTCCTTTAGGAAACCTAATTTTAGAGCCAATTCAACCATCATGATGTTCTGAAAATGACTGCCATGACCAGTGACAATATCTTTAGGAATAAAAAAATGAGAAATAGCTTGATTGAAGAGAAAAAGAGTTGTTGTCTCACCATCATTCCCAAAAGTGGGCATAGCCTAGACCCACTTCGTGAAGTAGTATACTGCTACAATAATGTACTTGTGACCTTTAGCCAAAGGTGGGTTACAAGTAGTATAATCAATACCCCACTTTGTAAAGGGACTGACAGTGACAACAGGGAAGAGTAGAGCTAGATGAGCGCACATATTTCAAGTATACACTTGACATAGATGACACCATTTGATCGACTCCATACAATCTTTGAATATTGAAGGCCAAAAGTATCCTGCATGCAAGACTTTTTGGGTTGTTGCAAGCCTAGATAAATGACCACCACAAGCTCCACTGTGGCAATCATTCAGCACAACCTCAGCTTCTTCGAGAGTTAAGAATCGTCTAAGGATCAAATCGACCCCATGACGGTATAAACTGTCACCAATGATTTAAGTAATTTTTAGCGAGGTGACGTAACTTACGACGCTCATCTTTCGAAAAATTCTAGGGAAACTTCGTAGTCTGAAGATATACTATGAGATCCCCGTACCAAGGATCCTGTGAAGAAATGAGAAAAGCTGTTCATTCGGAAAGGATTCATCATAAACTATCTCTTCTCCACAAGGCAACTCAGAAATTAATTTCACAAAAACTAATGATTCCTTGGACTTGGCAGACATAAACTCAAAATAAAATTTCTACAAAATCACAATCCATCTATTGTGTTTGCCCCCAATCACTTGCCTACTGAGAACAAACTGAAATGGATTGAATGCTGACAAAAAATAAGTTTTTCGAAGAAGAATATAATGTCTGAGTTGTTGTACAGCATGAATAGCTACTAAAGCAAGCTTATCTATCGGAGAATACCAGATTTCGGGTCCTACCAAGCCTCGACTAACGTAGTATATAGCATGCTCTGAAAGAGCATCATCCTCCTGAACCAGAACCATACCAATGGTAGATTCTGCTGCTACGAGATAGAAGATGAGATCCCTGCTATAATCAGGTGGAATCAGTATAGGAGCAAAGTTCAATGGTTTTTTCAAAGCATTGATGAGCGTTGAGGAAAGTCATCCAATAAAAATGAAACTCCCTTCTTCAATAATCTCATAAATCCTTTTGTAATCTTGGCATAATTTACGATAAATCTCGGCTGAAAATTAGCTTTTCCTTGTAGACTTTAAAGTTTAAGAATAGATGACGGGGGAGGCAACAGAATTATTGCCTCAACCTTGAAGGGATCTACCCGAATCCCTTCCATAGACACAATAAATCCCAACAACCGACCGGATGTGACCACGAAAAAAAATTTGTTCGAATTCAACCAGATCTTTTAATACAGAAATATTTCAAATACTTGAAGGAGGTGAGAAGGATGATCAATTCTCTTGCAAGAATGAGCAGCTAAATCATCCAAGTATGTCTCAATAATATGTTTGATGTCATGGAAGGCATATGACATGGCCTGCTGAAAAGTGGCTCTAGCATTTTTAAGGCCAAAGGCATTTTCTTGTAAGAAAAGGTACCTCAGGGACAAATAAAGGCAGTCTTATGGTGATCTTCAGGACGAATAGTAATTTGATTATATCCAGAAAAACTGTCCATGAATGAGAAAATCTCATTGCCCACACACTCATCGATAATCTGATCTATGAATGGCGTCGGGTAGTTATCATTAGGACATGCTTTATTTAGGTCTCTGAAATCAATGCAAACTCAAAATTTTCCTTGTTTCTTGTCCACCGAGACTGGATTTGAAACCCAATATGTCAAAGGAACAGAGAAAATGAATCTCACCTTGAGCAGCTTCTCCACCTCAGCTTTGATAGTTGCTGCCTTCCTAGGGTTGACCGGATGAAGCTTTTGCCTGACAGGCTTAGCATTTTCATATAACTTGATCTCATGCTGGAAAATAGATGGATCTATACCAGGAATTTCCTCATAATACCAAGTGAACACATCCCTAAATTCTTGAAAGAGATCGGTGTAAATTTTAATCTCTTCAGGGGAACATTCAGCTCCAATGAAAACATTCTCAATAGTGTTGGGATTCCTGGAAATCTGCATCAAGATAGTAGGAGAAATCACAGCCATGTTCCCTTTAGCAAATACCTATGCTGGTGCTAAAGGGTCCAGGACTGGGTCAACGTGACCAGAAGACTGAGGGCTAGGAAAATTGTTTCGAGGAAAATCACCCTAGAGGTTTGTTGGGTCTAAACCTCCACAGAGCACGGCATGCTATTCAGAAGGACTCACACACAACCATACTTGAATGCAAAAAACTAGTTAAAAACGATAGCAGAACTCACCCGTAGTCCTACGTTCGATGTAGATCCCGCGGGGTCCAAACCCCCAGCAACTCTCCTTCCGCCTTCAACCTGGAAAACAAGAAAGAACGTGCACGGAAACCTAGTTGTACAGCATATATTTCTCCTAAACGTTAGTGCAATCCATGTGAAACATTATATAAACCATAATAAATTCTTAAATGATAATCTTTTCACACATATAAGTAAACATTAACACACGAGTTCAGGAATAAGATGGTTCTTCATTATTACGAACAACATGTACAGTAGTAAAAGTGGAGAGATCCCCTGAATCCTTCCACGATCTTCGAACAGACCGTCGTCCGGATCCGTCCCACCCTTGCCTCGCTAAGATACTTTCAAGACTTGTGCACTCGAGATGGCATATAAATGGATGAACATCTCCAGGAAACAAGGGTTTCCTGTATAAATCTGGGAAAGTGAAGGAGGCACGGGGAATGAGACTTGAATTGGCATTCCAACAGAGTATAATGTCTATAAAATTTCTCTCCCCCTTATGCCATACACATGAGGGGATTTTATACTCCCTCAAAGTAGTTTCAATCAATTGGAAACAGTTGGCCATGTGCTGGGGTGGTTGAACTACCAGAGTAACCATAAACCCAGCCCGAAAATAGGGAATTTTAATATATATTTTAATGATTTTAATGGAATACGCGGAAAAGTACATGTGGACTCACGTATACATGCGGAAAAGTCTGGGCATAACCGCGTATGGGAATTTTAACACTGTTTTTTAGTGAATGGGTGCCCAAAGCCATAAAGACAATCATGAATCACTAGAGGGTGAAAAATGATGCTATAACAAATGCCCCCTAATATATGAGGTCAGAAGGGGTACATGATGGCTGAAATGTATTATGCATATAGAAAGAACTTCGCAAGGACAAGAGAGGACTTCACCAAATTTCATCCTGCCAAAAACCAATGAAATAAAACAGAGAGTCAACTCATGCTGAGGCGGGTATACCCATGCTCAATCAAAAATACATCATATGGAAAGTACATAATAGATCCAAAATGTATACAAGTATAGCTGAACTGAAAGTACATAATGAATCATCTGAGCATGGCCCAGAAATATAAGTCTGAATCAATGTCCAAGTATCACATATAGAAAGTTGACCAATGATGCTGAAACTAGATGTCTGATCATATAAGTAACTGAATCTCCAAGTACCAAATCATAAGAGGTGGAATAAATGGTACAATCACGCAACTCGGGAGCCAACATATAAGATGCTTCTGTACTGAACTACAACATATAAGGGTGAACGGCATCACTGGAAGAAACTGAATGGACTGTCAAAAGTGAACCGAGAAATGCTGATGCAACCCGAGGTCTTCACCAATCAATGTACTATGGCACACCAAGCAACAATGAACAAAACTGAAAAGTCACTGCTGTGGAGAAAAGGCGATTACCGGCCGACACGTATGCTCGTTAACCAACGATGAAAAGTCACTCAATGAAATGAGGCAAGCGAAGGTGCTCAAGACACCTGGGCAAGTGCACGTGAATGAGCGAAGGAAGTCGACGGAAGGAATTCACCAATCAAAGAGGCAATGATGAACTTTTGTCGATAGAAAGTAGTCTCAACGATGACCTGAAACCCTAAGGCACTGAAGGCATTTCAGACCTTATTCCCGCAGAAATGAGCGTAGCAGATGGGAAAAGATCTGCTGGAAGGAAGGCATTAAGGCATCCCCCACATCAGTCCAGCCGCTGCAGTGTAACCTTACGAGCGAAGATTTGGGAAGTTGAATCGTACTTAGCGAGAGTGACTTCGAACTAAAACCGAAGTACGTTTCTGACATGCACAAGATGAAGCTAGTGCACGGAAGAAACCCTCTGAACCAACCAATAATGTAAGCTGACACAGAGGTGAGATATCCACCAATAGGGTCAAATGGAAATCAAGGTACTGCACGAATCCCAAGTGTGATAATGTATGCTGACGTCGAACACAGGGGAAACCACTCAATCAAAGACCCATAATGATGATCAAATTCTGAGCACAAGGTCACCTATCAATGATGGAAATAGGGCTAGGGTGCAGCTCTAGGTTTTCTCTCAGAGCAATGTGTCGTAGTCAATAAGAGACAAACCCGCCAGCAAGAAGTCAATGGAGACCTTCTTAAACCAGCATGAGCAGAAGACCAAAACATCTGATGTGATAGAACAAGATACTGACAAAACCGGGAAGGCCGACTGAATAATGAGTCAAGAGACACCGCAGAACGCCGACTCTCTCTCTCTCTCTCTCTCTCTCTCTCTCTCTCTCTCTCTCTCTCTCTCTCTCTCTCTCTCTCTCTCTCTCTCTCTCTCTCGGGTTAGACTTCCCTTGAACAAAAGCATGACTGATGACCATATGTGAATCACCGTATAAGTCTCAGCAGGCAGAGTGCGTAACAAACTCTCCATATGATTGGAAGAGATAACCAACCGGAGGAGGACTGACAAGTGAAACAAGGTAAAGGTTGAACCTAGGTCAAACTAAAAACCATCCCAAATGGAGGAAAGATATATAAGTGTATATGCTTTGTTCAAGGGAGACAAACTGACACTGTATTGCCATAAAAGTATGAAGTTACATTCCGTTCCCGCTCTTTTTGTTATATTTTATTTTTTTGTCTTTTTCATATAATAAGCCTGAAAAGGAATAAAAGAATGCTATAGTACAATGGATAGAATGAGTATCAAAGAACAGATGCACTAGTTCCTGGGATAGGAACAATCCTATCCTCAATGCAAGGTGGCGGAAACTGGTAAGCGATACTCAGAGGCATGTTCCACCTGGTGGCAAAAAGTTTGATGGCTTAAACATCGAGTCCAAATGAAGCTGGCTAAAGGCCAGGATAAACAAGTAGCCAATATGCAATGCAGTAGTACAACTCAACAACACCAGGGAGCCTCTAGGGTAATAGCCAGAAAAATGATAGTGAAGAAGAAGAAGAATGAAGCTTCAACACATAAGTCATGGCGGGACTAAAGAGGACTCTCGAGCCTACATAAAACGCAGCATGGGCAACAAGTGATAGCGAGGAACTAACTAGGAAGCCCATGTAAAGGAAGGCTCTACCACCAAGTCATGATTAAATAATTGGCGAGTGAAATGGGTGTAATACTCATGACCTGATGGGATCAACCCTATGGCAAGTGATCAGAATGGAGGCTAGTATGAAAAATGCAACGGAAAGTGGATTCCCTAACCTATATGCCAGTGAAGATCATATACCTGCCATGACGGGTCAGCAGTCATGGATCAAAAACCGAGAAAAATCTCAAATTCGTCAAAATGTACCTGAAAATATACCAATCTGGGCACTTCCAAGAATCCGGGTTATGCAGCTTAAGATAGATTGAAAAAATAAGCATAACAATTTTTTGCGAAAATTTTCAACTTTTTGGGCATAAATAGACAAATTACCTCATATTTGGTTCATTATTACATTGCTGATTTGGAAAAAAGTGCTCTGGAGAAAAAAGCTTCCTTCGTCAAAACAGGAGCAACCGACCGTCAAAATCCACCGAATTTCTTAGGTTAGCTCTTAATTCATCCTTGCTATTCATTTTGTCCGTTCATAAATTAAATTTTAGGAATTTTCACCATAGGATCTCTTGCTAAAAATCACAGGTTTGTGCATACGCGGGTTGGTAATGACCAAGTCGTGTATACACGTGACTGTGCACAAATAAAGTCGCGTATGCGCAGCCCAATATGAAAAATGCATAGCTAATGAATGGATTATTGAAATTTTACAAGATGACCATATCATGGAGAGAGTGTGAACACAGTGAAATAGACAATGAAGTCATGCAGAACCAAGCATCACTGAATATTCTTTGGAATTGTGGATTACTCAAGTTTTTCAAAATGCCAAATATGAAGAGTAATGTCCGGTTGCTCGAAATTCTTGTGAACTATTGGGAACCGGAAGAGGACTGCTTTATGATAGATCAGATGCCCATACGCATTGAAGTGGAAGATATATATTTTATCACTGGACTCTCCCAGAGGGGGGAGCTAGTAGACTTGCATGGTAAGCCTTTGGGAGGGCTCACCGTGGAAGATTACGTCCACGTGTACTGCGTAGAGGGTTCCAAGAAAGTTGTAACTCAAATTGCAATCAAATATTTAAGGGATTTGCACATGAAAATCCTCCTTTTTACCATTGGCAGGGTAGCGGGATTTGCTTCCCTACACCAGGCATCCAGGACACAAATAAGCATAGCAGTGGAATGCTTAACTCATGTATATGATTGGTGCATAGCCCTACTGATGAACATTAAGCAACAATTGACCTCTATCTGCCAAGTAAAGACAAAACATTTTGGATATGGTACAATTTTGATGACATTCTTCTTCGAGAATATTCCAGTACTAAGACCCAGAGTGATCTCTACCATCAGCAGCCCGAGAGACCCAAGAATTTCCCGCTGGGCAGACATGATGAAGAGATTGGGGGGAAGTGAAGTTCCCCAGACCACTTGGGATGATGAGTTCTTCCAATGGTGGAGAGAACAAATCATCGCTGTGGATGACTATCCCTATGCCGGGATGGACTTTCGTGGCGATCCAGATCTTGTCCTTCCACCAGGCGCGGCATGGGGCACAGTCGGTAAGTTTGCAATTTTTGACTTACATAATTTTTTTGGATTTTTTCCATATATATGAAAAAATGAAAAAAAAAGATGTTTTTGATTGGATGCAAAATGACTTACAATTTTATAATGATCATGAAATAGATATTTGACCAGTGCGACCTGAGGGTTACCCGCGACATAAGCGTCACAGGGGTGAAGCGGATACAGTAGATTCAGACAGGACCCTCCAGGCTGTACAGAGGAACCTGGAGGGGTTAACTCGCCAAGTACCTATGGCTGCAGTGGAAGATCTGCCTGAAGCCATCCAGAGACGGGTGGTAGGAGTGCCCCGAGACTGGGTACGGTTATTCCGCCGAGTTGCCACCGCAATCGTGTTCTATATGAACACAACTTCTGGGCAAGGACCTCAGGAGTAGATAGATATGATGTATCAGATGACTGTATATTTTTTGAGACTGAACATGATCGGGGGCATAAGCCCAATTTTTGTATGACTTATGGATCCAAATTTTGTATAGTTTTTTGAACACTCTGATGATATATATACATCGATGTTTGATGTGATGTGACAAATGTATCAAAATGTATGATGTTTTTGATGATTAAATTTTATTGTATGGAATGATTAATGTGCCAATCAATTTCTTGATTAGCTAATGAGTCTGCCATCCAATTGTCAGCTCGAGGAATATGAATGAAAGTTAAAAATTGAAATGATCTTTGTAACAAACGTACCCTCAAGAACAACTGGAGTAAAAATGGATCTCGAACCCGATAAGTATTGTTCAACTGTGACACCACCAGCTGAGAGTCCAAGAAAACTACCAACGAATCAACACCCAAAGATATTGCCTCCGAGAGTAGATAAACAACTGCAGTGTATTATGCTATATTATTGGAAGCAGGACCAATGCAGACCCCTCTTGATACTAACAGCTGACCGGATGGATAATGGAGCACCCAAGCCGCAGAAGCTAAGTTCCGGGTGTGTCTACTAGCACCATCGGCGAAACCAAAATGACTCATGACATCCGACACAACCTGCCAAAGCAGATCAAAAACATCACCAACCCATCAAAGATCGAAAAACAACCAGATATGTACAAAGAAAAACTACTATATACAAAAGCAAAATGCCAGGCCGAAGCCTAGGCATAATACTTTTTCAAATAGAGCCCATTTCTGGGCTCCGGCAACTCGTTCCCTTCAAAATCAACCAAGGTATATGCCCCTTTCTTAAGGACTGCTTTAACGATGAAGGGGCCATACCACATAGACTTAAATTTTCCTGCCCCCAGGGCATCTTTTTCTTGGGCATAGACCAAAACAAGGTCACCTTCCGAAAAAACCCTAGGCTTGACCGCCTTATCGTACTGAACTTTAACTCAGTTTTTATGCGCTTCATTCATCATGGCGACATCCCGACGCTTCTCATCGATATGTTCCAGATGAAGGAGCTGTTCTTCAAGACTAGAAGTGTCAAGAAGAAGTTCAACAACTAACTTAAGAGAAGGAATCTCACATTCAATGGGAAATACGGATTCCAACCTGTGCACTAGCTAAAACGGAGTAAAGCCAGTTGCAGTTTTCAATGAATTCTTGTATGCCCAATGAGCAGGATATAGCATAATATTCCAGTTGGATCGAGCTTTATCAATTATCCTTTGAAGAATTGTCTTCAAGGATTTATTCACGGCTTCCACTTGCCCATTGGCTTGAGGATAATACGGAGATGAATGCTCCTGCCGGAAACCCAATTTTAGAGCCAACTCAACCATCATGCTATTCTGAAAATGACTGCCATGATCAGTGACAATCTCTCTAGGAATACCAAAACGAGCAATAACCTGGTTAAAAAGAAAAAGAGCTGCAGTCTCACCATCATTCCCAAAAGTAGGCATAGCCTTGACCCACTTCGTAAAGTAGTCTACTGCTACAATAATGTACTTGTGACCTTTAGTCGAAGGCGGGTTACAAGTAGTATAATCAATACCCCACTTTGTAAAGGGACCGACAGTAATGACTGGAAAAAGCGGAGCTGGATGAGCACACATTTTTCAAGTATAAACTTGACACGATGACACTTTTTGACCGACTCCATACAATATTTGAAAATTTAAGGCCAAAAGTATCCAGCACGCAAGATCTTTTGGGCTGTAGCAAGCCCAGATAAATGACCACCACAAGCTCCACTGTGGAAATCATTCAGCACAGCCTCAGCTTCTTCGAGAGTTAAGCAATGTCTCAGGATTGAATCAACCCTCGGGCGAAGAAACACGCTCACTGACTTGCGAACCTAGCCAAGTGACGCAACTTACGACGCTCATCTTTCGAAAAAGTAGAGGGAAACTTCGCAGTCTGAAGATACACAATTATATCTCCATACCAAGGATCTTGTGAAGAGATAAGAAATAAATGTTCATCCGGGAAGGATTCATCATAGACAATCTCATCCCCACAGGGCAACTCGGAGATCAATTCCGCGAAATCCAATGATTTCTTGGACTTGGCAGACATAAAATCAAGATCAAATTCCTGCAAAATCACAATCCATCTAGTGTATTTTCCCCGAATCACTCTCCTACTGAGGACAAAATGAAATGGATTGGCTGCTACCAAAACATAAGTTTTTCGTAGAATAATGTAATGCCGGATTTGCTGCACAGCATGAACTGCTGCTAAAGCTAACTTTTCTATCGGAGTGTACCGGAGTTCAGGTCCTACCAAGCCTCGAATAAGATAGTAAATAACATGCTCTGCAAGAGCATCATCTTCCTGAACCAGAACCATACCAATAGTAGATTCTGCTGTTTCCAGATACAAAAGGAAATCCCTGCTATAATTAGGTGGACTCAATAAAGGAGTAGAGGTCAATGCTTTTTTCAAAGCATCGAATGAGCTTTGAGCGAAGTCATCCCAAAGAAATGGAACACCCTTCTTCAACAATCTCATAAATCCCTTGGTAACTTCAGCATAATTTACGATAAATCTCCGAAGAAAATTAGACTTTCCTTGTAGACTTTGAAGTTGACGAACAGAGGACGGGGGAGGCAACCGAAGTATTGCCTCAACCTTGAAGGGATCTATCCTAATCCCTTCTCTAGACACAATGAATCCCAATAACTAACCGAATGTAACCGCGAAAACGCACGTGTTCGGATTCAACCTAATCTTATAGAAACGACATTGTTCAAATATTTGACAGAGGTGAGCAGGATGATCCATCCTCTTTTGAGAATGAGCAGCTAAATCATCCAAATATGCCTCGATAATATTTTTGATGTCGTGGAAGGCATATGACATGACCCGCTGAAACATAGCCCCACCGTTTTTAAGACCAAAAGGAATCTTCTTGTATGCAAAAGTACCCCAGGGACAAATAAAGGCAGTCTTATGCTGATCTTCAGGATGGATAGTAATCTGATTATATCCGGAGAAACCGTCCATGAAGGATAAAATCTCATCACTGGCACACTCGTCAATGATCTGATCTATAAATGGTGTGGGGTAATTATCTTTAGGACATGCTTTATTGAGGTCTCTGAAATCAATGCAGACTCGAATTGTTCCTTGTTTTTATCTACGGGAAAAGGGTTTGAAACCCATTCAGTCAAAGGAACAGGGAAAATCAATCCCGCCTTAAGCAGCTTTTGAACCTCAGCTTTCATAGCTGCTTCCTTCCAGGGATTGACCAGACGAAGTTTTTGCCTCACTGGCTTAGCGTTTTCGTAAGTCTTGATCTCATGCTGGACAATAGATGGATCTATACCAGGCATTTCCTCATAAGACCAAGCGAATACATCCCTATACTCTTTAAATAGCTCGGTGTAAATATGAATCTCTTCACGGGAACATTCAACTCCGATGAGGACATTCTCAATAATATTGGGATCCCTGGAAATGTTCACCGGGATAGTAGGAGAAATCACAGCCATGTTCCCTTCAGCATAAACCTGTGTTGGTGCTAAAGGATTCAGGACTGGGCGAACAGGACCAGGAGACGGAGGACTTGGAAAACTCGTTTCAACTTCGCTCAAATCAGGTAAAAAGTAAGACCGATGATGCAAATCATCCCACGGTCTATCTATACCAGTCATAGCTTCCAGGATGGCCTCTTCAGATGGAATAGTGGTATCAAGGCAATCCTGGGCAGAAGAAGAACTAAGTGCCCAAGCTGGAGCCACATCTCCATCCAACTCTTCCAGTGAGAGAGGAGCCGGGATGGATTCTGCAGAGTCAACAATAGACTGATAAGCAATCTCAGCTACAGACATTGGAAATGCCATTCCACCCACTTGACCTTCCGCTAATGTGGCAGTAGGGGAAGGTAAGGTCCAAGGGTCCGAAAAATAATGAGTTCTGAAGAACTCTCTTCGAAGAGGAGCCTTGGAGGATGAAATTGCATTAATATGAACCGTAGGAGGAGGAATATCGAAAGTACCCATCAAGGAAGAATACATTCGAACCCCTAAATTCTCAACAGGCGCCTTAGTATTATCCGACTTTGGAACAGATGAGTCAGTAGACGCATTCGGGTCTACAGGAGGACAGTCCAGTTGGTCCACTGTAACAATCCTCCCTTCGTGAGGGAAGCAAATAATCCGAAATAATGAGGATGCAATGGCATCCATCTCATAAATCCATTTTCTCCCCAACAGAAGGTTGTAGTCCAAGCTTGCATCAACTACCTCAACCTCTATATTCACAATTTTTCCCCCAACACAGATAGGAAAAGCTGGGACAATACCATGCAGTCTGTGAGAATGACCATCAAACGCAGTCAGAAGAGTGGTAGATGGAACAGCTTTGGGAGATCCAATCGTCTTCCAACATGTGAGAGACATCACACATGTGGAAGCACCCTCATCAACAACCGTCCAAAAGATATTGCACTTCCGGTACGATGATTTAATATGAAAAGCCATATGATGGGGGAGTCTCTTCTTAAAATTAGTCATATCAAATGTAATCAGAATAGAATTTTTTGGATCAATAGCCCCAATGGCAGTGAGCAAGGCACTGCGCTGAGCCGGACAAGACTGGAGCACCTCTAAAGCTGACATAGCACAAGGACTCCGCGCCAGATCTTCCACAATAGAGTAGTTATGGGCAGCCCTAGCATTTGGATTAATCGTCGAACGCTTAGTGGATGTTTTGGGCATCCGGGGCATAGGCTCAACAATAGGCCTTGTAATGTGAAGCGGCTCAGTAGCATCAGGAGCATCCTTAGGTTTCGAAGACTCTTCTCCGCCATAATCACGGGATCTCGTAGCGACATCCACGTGAGCACTCATCATGAATATGTTCGATGGAATTTCCCCTTCCTGGGTGCCCCCAGAGGAAGCCCCAGAATTTTGATTCGCGCCAACAACTAGTTGTTGCCCTTGGGGAAAAGGGTTTGTTAACACAGCCTGGGAACTAGAAGAACCCTGCTGAGCTAACAAGCGCTGCGCATCCTGAATTTTAGGGCAAAGGTGCGTAAGATGGTCTCCAGCACACAGCTTGCATGGAAACTTCACTTTATTTTTATCCTTTGGGCCCTCACCAACATGCTCGTTGGTTTTATTCGCATTACCCTTCCCATTCTTGCCCTTTTTCTTATTATTCCGTCCCTTATTCTTCCCTTCGGATTGTTGATTTCCTTTGGGATCAGAAGCTTGGACATCATTTATGGACAAAGAGTGGGAAGGTGATGACTCAGCAGGCACAGCCTGACCAGAAGGAGTAGATTGTAAAGACAACTGTTGCAATTGAGTAACCAGGCTGGCTGCACCACTATTGATTGATCCAATCAGTCCGTCACCATGAGGACCAGGCTTAGCTTTGGATAAATCTAATTTGAAGCGAGGAGCATTGGGCAAATACTTATGGAGGACCCCAGACTAAGAATATATCAGTTTCAACTGCTGGGCCCTAAAAATGGCCTGCTCCTTAGAAAATACCCCGGAGAGGCATACATCTTTCGAAATATCTGACTCCAGAGATTTTAGAAACCATTCCAAAAGGAATTCTCCTGGAATATGAGCTTTAATAAGCCTCTTCCTTCTCCGCCATTCCTTAACGTGGTCAGAAATGTGGGTTGCATCGTCCTGTTTAAAATTAGCTAGGAGTTCAGTCCCGGCGTCATATCGAACAGGCAACAGGAAATGGTTTAGAAATTTAACAACCAGTTCTCCAAATGTAGCAAAACTGCCCCCAGTTAGCTCATTATATCATTTGGCAGCGTTTCCAATTAGGGTGCGTTGAAACAATCTCAACCTAATCGAATCATCGATCAAGGAGTTAGAAGAACACCATAAATGGAAAGTGGTGATGTGATCAGCCGGATCCTCGCCGTTCTTGCCTTCAAACTTTGGAATGTCTGAAGGAAGTTTGGTCGGGACCGGAGGCCACCCCAGACTATAACGGATTGGATCATTAGTCAATTTTAACAGATCTGGCAAGTTTAACGTTGCCAGAAAAGGTAAACGAGGCGAAGCCTGAGGATTCCATCCTTGATGGGATGGATTCCCAACATTCTGAAAAGAATATCGTGGATTTGATACACCGTTTCGTAAAGAACTTCGAGAAAAAGGAGAAGAACTTCTCCAACGCAGTTACCAAAGCCCGTACTCGCTCCTCCCATCGAAGTATTAAATGAAGACAGAAAGCCTCCGATAGGGGTTCCAGGCATTAGATAGAGGGGAAAAAGTCTGATAAGCACTCGACGAAGGGAAAGAAGCATTCCCTTGGTGACTAGCGTAAAACTGATTCCCTGCCCCAGCTGTAGTGAATACAGGGTTCCAACCCGTAAAAGTAGTCGAACTTTGACCTCCAGACCAAGGGTTGAAACTTTGGGTCTAAGAAGTAAACGGAAAGGACCCTAAAGAAGGATTCGAACTAGGAATATGTCCAGTTCCGAAGGGGAACCCTTGAAAAGAAGCTGATCCACCAGCCATGGAAGACATGGGTGTAGATCCAGCTGCAGCAGCGGAAAAGGAAAAAGAAGGAATCCCACTAGTGGGCATTCCAAAACAGAAGGGACCAGATTGAGAAGCATGTGCTTGGGTGAAAGCTAAGAGTCAAAAACACAAGAACAGAAGCAACTGAAGACATAGCACTATAGCAATAGTGCCCCTCCTTCAACAAGAAGGTGAGTCCCACTGCCCTACACCCTTGCCACAGGTCGCATTCCGTCAGATTTTGTTTAGTTAAGGCACAGCACAAGAGGATCTTTCGGTCTCTCTGACTCAGGTCTGATGTATTCAACAACAAACGGATAATCAAGAGGAAGAGGAGATGGAAGTGACACAGAGGGTTCAGGTACTTCCTCTATTTGAACTTCTTCTTCCTGCAGAAATAATACTCGCGAGGTGAGCGGAGCGCTCCTCTCGGAACCAACACCAGAATCAGCTACGAAACCTTCAGAACCTTGTGGAGGATCTCTCTCCACTACGTCATACGTCACAGGGTGATACTCACCTGCTAAACTACTCCTACGCCTTCTTGAAGAAGGCTCTGAACTCTCGGGAGATAACCCCCAGATTCTCCTCGATCGACGAGGTGCTTTATCAGCCACTTTAACAAATTTTAATTAGACTAAAAAAATATAAAGCTAGGCAAGCTAGGAGCAAAGAGCACACACTACAAAAATAAATCCCTGAGATACAATCAAGCAAACAGCCTTCAGGTATTTCCACTCCGGGTGATTAGGACCGGACACCAAAATACAAGAAAGTGAAATATAGGACCTCCCGAAAGTAGTCTGGGATAATTACGGCCCAAACCTACTAGCGAAGGTAACAGAAATAGTTACGCCGACCTCCTAACGATAGCCTTTGCCGGCACAAGTACCCAAGCTTCGCAAGGGCACCCCCCAGAAGTACTGCTGAAATTGATACGATGTCTGCCTCAGGTACCACGGGTATTCCCCCCCGCAGTCACGTATGTGGAACCTAGGAGTGGCAACTATGGGCACCAATCCGTGTCAGAATCCAAGCGGAATGGTCTTGAGGTCAGATCCAGCAAATCAGAGAGGGGGTATCTCTCTTCTCAACCTTCACTTCCCCTTGCGCTTGACTCTCTGGAGGAGAGCTTTCCCGGTCCACCTAACGGAGTTGGATTTCGCTCAATTAATCAACTTCTATGTTTTTTTTGAGCGGCCTTGGAGAGTTAACTCTCCACTCTCCTAATCCAAGGCCCTACAACCTAGCTAGTTGGTGTATGACACTTAAAAAACTTGCTAGTTGCTTTTAAATTATATCGCTTATTTTAATTGGCCGTTATGTTAAGTCAAAGGGATACGGAAATGAAACTTGTGGTGTTTTGACGCAGAAAAGAAATTAATAAAAACCAAACTACATGCAAATGCAGTTATTGTCTTTCGATGAAAAGAAACTTCTACACAGGTTCTACGAGACTAAAATTTTTATTTTTCTTTTCATATAACAAACTTCACACTCACAAAAACTATGAAAATGACTAAATGCTTAACTGCACCTGATGCAAATCACTAAGAGCATGCAAATTCTAAGATGAAAAATATACTAAAGCAGAGAGAAATTTCCCAAAGATCCTTCAGTTTTATCTCTTTTTGGTTGTCCAGAAAGCTAGTTCCCAAAATCAGAAACTCTTAATATAAAGACACCAAAAACGCTTGAAACAAGAGGAAGAAACCAATAACAATTCCTTTCCAAAATCAAGTCAAAAACCAAAGGCAAGAAACCTCAAAAAAGCTTCAACAGATATAACAAAATGAAAACAAAAATGCAAAAACAAAATAAAATGACAAAACAAAATGTTTTTTGAGCTTTTGAGTTTTATAAAAAGGAAGAGCTCGAAAAGACCAAGAAAAACTATCAAATCCCAAGCCAAACAACTCTGAATTTCAAGAAAAAACTTCAAAAATGCTCTAAACCTTATAGGGCTAGCTAATAGCAAGATTTATATGAGCAAAAGAATATAAGAAACTCAGACACTCAGCCTATAAGAATAGTACAACCTTGCAGCAAACAAAATTTCAAATAACCTAAAAAGACTCTTCAAAAATTGCAACAAGAGCTAGTCAACTGAACTCAAAAAAACCAACCAAAAAATGGGAAAAAATCGAAGCGCAATGCAAGACACAAAGGTAGGAAAGAGTAAATGAGAAGAAGCTCTCTGTTCTGATGAAGCAGAACAGCCAAGAATCCCCAGGAAGAGATCTTGGTACTCAAACCAGAAATGCCAGCACAAGAAACAAGATTTTCCAAAAAAGCTAGTTTTCAACCAAACAAGAGAGAGAAAATACCAAAGACCACTTTCTACACAATCCAGAGGATACTAAGACACTGCAGGAATAGGTCTCCACAGGCAGACAGGACTAAAAAGCCAACAAACCTAAAATTTCAAAATTGACCCAGGTATACGCGACTTGACAGTTTAGAAACAAGCGTGCATACGCGACGGTGCTAAAGGAAACCCGCGTATACGCGACTCCTTTTAACAAAAACTGCGTGTATACGCGTCTGTGTGTAGACAAACCCGCATATGCAAAGGTAAATAATGAAAAAATAAAAAAAGTTCAAGCCTGGATAAGAAACCAGGACTTCAGTCTAACTGAGAAAGAGTTAACTGGACTGGAAATAAAAGTTAAAACTGTTGGAAACCTATCGAACAGCTGAAACCACCCAACAGGGGAATCACAAAAGTGCGATCCCCAGTGGAGTCGCCAGTTCTGTTTCGGGGAAAATCACCCTAGAGGTTTGTTGGGTCTAAACCTCCAGAGAGCAGGGCATGCTATTCTGAAGGACTCACACACAACCATACTTGAATGCAAAAAACTAGTTAACAACGATAGCAGAACTCACCCGTAGTCCTACGTTCGATGTAGATCCCGTGGGGTCCAAACCCCCAGCAACTCTCCTTCCGCATTCAACCTGGAAAACAAGAAAGAACGTGCACGGAAGCCTAGTTGTACAACATATATTTCTCCTAAACATTAGTGAAATCCATGTGAAACATTATATAAACCATAATAAATGCTTAAATGATAATCTTTTCACACATATAAGTAAACATTAACACACGAGTTTAGGAATAAGATGGTTCTTCATTATTACAAACAGCATGTACAGTAGTAAAAGTGGAGAGATCACCTGAATCCTTCCACGATCTTCGAACATACCGTCGTCCGGATCCGTCCCACCCTTGCCTCGCTAAGATACTTTCAAGACTTGTGCACTCAAGATGGCATATAAATGGATGAACATGTCTAGGAAACAAGGGTTTCCTGTATAAATCTGGGAAAGTGCACGAGGCACAGGGAATCAGACTTGAATTTGGATTCCAATAGAGTATATTGTCTATAAAATTTCTCTCCCCCTTAGGCCATACACTTGAGGGGCTTTTATACTCCCTCAAAGTAGTTTCAATCAGTTGGAAACAGTTGGCCACGTGCTGGGGTGGTTGAACTACCAGAGTAACCATCAACCCAGCCCGAAAATAGGGAATTTTAATATATTTTTTAACGATTTTAATGGCATATGCGGAAAAGTACATGTGGACTCTTGTATACATGCAGAAAAGTCTGGGCATAACCGCGTATGGGAATTTTAACACTGTTTTTTAGTGAATTTTGTTCAAGTCTGTAGGAATGGGTGCCCAAAGCCATAAAGACAATCATGAATCACCAGAGGGTGAAAAATGATGCTATAACAAAAACTTGATTCAACTTCGCTCAAATCTGGTAAAAAGTAAGACCGATGATGCAAATCATCCCATGGTTTTTCTATACCAATCATAGCTTCTAGGATAGCCTCTTCAGATGGAAGAGTGGTATCAAGGAAATCCTGGGTGGAAGAAGAACTAAGAGTCCAAGCCGGGACCACATCTCCATCCAATTCCTCTGATGAAAGAGAAACTAGAGTGGATTTTGTAGAGTCAACAAGAGATCTATAAGCAATATTAGCTGCAGACATCGGAAATGCCATTCCACCCACTTGAACTTCCGTTAATGTAGAGGTAGGGGAAGGTAAGGTCCAAGTGTCCAAAAAATAATGAGTTTTGAAGAAATATCTTCGAATACGAGCCCTGGAGGATGAAATTTCATTTATATGAATGGAAGGAGGCGGAAGATCAAAAGTACCCATCAAAGAAGAATACATTCCAACCCCTAGATTCTCAACAGGCGACTTGGTATTATCCACCAAAGTGATAGTTGAGTCAGTATATGCATTTGGGTCTATAGGAGACCAATCCAGTTGGTCAACTGTGACAATCCTCCCTTCGTGAGGGAAACAAATAATGAAAAATAATGAGGATGTAATAGCATCCATCTCGTAAATCCAGTTTCGCCCCAACAGAAGGTTATAGTCCAAGCTTGCATCAACTATCTCAACCTTGATGTTAACATTTTCCCCCCCAACACAGATGGGCAAAGTCGGGACAATACCATGCACCCTGTGAGAATGACCATCAAACGTAGTCAGAAGAGTGGCTGAAGGAATAGATGTGGGAGATCTGATCCCCTTCCAGCATGAGAGAGATCACAAACGTCGAAGCACCCTCATCTACGACCATTCGAAATATATTGAATTTTCGATACGACGATCTAATATCAAAAGCCATATGATGAGGGAGTCTCTTTTTAAAATTAGACATGTCAAATGTAATCATAAGATAATTCTTCGGATCAACAGCCCCAATAGCAGTGAGGAGAGCACTTCGCTAAGCCGGACAAGATTGGAGCACCTCGAGAGAAAACATGGAACAAGGGCTCTACGCTAGATATTATACAACAGAGTAGTTCTGGGTAGCCTTGGCATTTGCATTAATCGTCGTACGCTTTGTAGATGATTTTGGCATGCAAGGTATAGGCTCAACAACAGGCCTTGTAATATGAAGCAGCTTAGCACTATCGGGAGCACCCTTGGCTTTCGAAGACTTAGCTTTGCCATAATCATGAGATCTCGTAGCGATATCTATGTGAGCACTCATCATATATATGTTTGATGTGTTTTCCCCTTCCTAGGTGCCCCTAGAGGGAGCTCCATTATTTTTATTTGTGTCAATAACTAATTGCTGCCCTTGGGGAAAAGGAAGAACCCTGTTGAGGGAATTGGAAGAACCCTGTTGAGCTAACAAGCACTGCGCATCCTGAATTTTAGAGAAAACGTGAGTAAGATGGTCTCCTGTACATAACTTGCATGGAAAATTCACTTTATTTCTATCCTTTTGACCCTCACTAACATGCTCATTGGATTTATTTGCATTCCCATTTCAATCCTTGCCCTTATTTTTATTATTCCGTCCCTTCTTCTTCCCTTCGGATTGTTGATTTCCTTTGGGGTTAGAAGTCTAGACAGCATTTATTGACAAATGCTAGGAAGGAGTCGACACTAAAGCCATAGCTTGACTAGAAGAAGCAGATTGTATGGACAACTGCTGCAACTGACTAGGCAAGTTAGCTACACCGCTATCAATCAAACCAATAATTCCATCACCATGAGGACCAGGTTTAGTTTTTGACAAGTCCAATTTGGAGTGAGAAGCATCAGGAAGATATTTATGGAGGACTCTAGACTGAGAATAAATCAATTATAATTTTTGAGCCCTAAAAATAGCCTGCTCCTCGGAAAATACCCTTGATAGGGATACATCCTTAGAAATATCTAGTTGCAAGGATTTGAAAAACCATTCCAGAAGGAATTCATTCGGAATATAGGCTTTAATGATCCTCTTCCTTCTTCGCCATTCCTGAATATGATCAGAAATGTGAGCTTCCTTATCCTTCTTAAAACTACCAGGAGTTCATTCTCGGCATTGTAACAGACAGGTAACTGAAAATGATTTAGCAATGTGGTATCCAGATCTTCAAAAGTAGCGAAACTACCACCAGTTAACTCAATATACCAATTGGTTGCATTTCCATTTAAGGTGCGTTGAAATAATGTCAACCTAATCGAATAATCAATCAGGGAGTTTAATGAACACCATAAATGGAAAGTGGTGATGTGATATGTTAGATCCTCTCCATTCTTCCCTTAAAACTTTGGGATGTCTAAGGGTAGTTTGGTGGGGACCGGAGGCCACCCCAGACTATATCGGATAGGATCGTTAGTGAATTTCGAAAAATCTAGAAAGTTTAACGTTGCCAGAAATGGTAACCAAGGAGAAGCCTGGGAATTCCATCCCCTAGAGGATGGATTCCCCACATTCTGAAAATAATAACCTGGATTTGATGAGTCACCAGGTTGCTAGGTTTGTAGAAAATGTTGGGCCATAGGAAAATCCTTGTGACCCAGCATTCGGAGAAGGACCCCCTCCCAACATAGAGTTACTACAAACCGGACCATTTCATCCCACAGAGGTATTGAATGAAGAAGAAACCCCCTGGTAGGGGTTCCACGCATTTGAAAAAGGAGAAAAAGCCTAATAAGCACTCGACAAAGGGAAAGGAACATTCCCTTGGTGACCAACGAGAAACTTATTCCCTGCTCCTAATGCTGTAAAGATAGGGTTCCAACCTATAAAGGTAGTATAACTTTGACCTCCAGACCATGGATTGAAACTTTGAGTCTGGGAAGTGAAAGGAAAATATCCTAACGAAGGGGTTGAATTAGGGATGTGCCCACTTCCAAAGGGGAACCCTTAAAAAGAAGTTGATCCACTAGCCATAGAAGATATGGATGCAAATGCAGCTGCAGCAGTAGAAAAGGAAAAAGAAGGAATCCCACTTGTTATCACTATAAAAAAATTTCTGAAACTTGGTCAGTTACACTTGTTCCTAAGTCATAATGCTAAGATAGGATTAGAGTCATTTTTTATATTTTTTAAGGTCTAGATCATGATTTAAAGGTCTCATTCCATCACCAAAAAATGTTCAACAACCTTGTTTCATTCTTCAAAGATCTTATTCCATGTTTTGAAACCCATCTTTAAAGTTTTTTCCGAAGATTTGATGAATAAGCCACGAAACCACGTTTTCATAGCGCGCTCTATGTAAAAAAGTGTTATTCATCAAATCCAAGATACTCCTAAATCCGCACAGAAGAAGAAAAATCTAGTTAAGGAGACAATTCTAGAGTAGTCAACTAGTAAAACAGATCAAATGAGGTTGAATAGGAGTCGAAGGTTAAAGGATAAAGGTAAGGCTGAAGTTATAGAGGGGTCAAGAGGTAATTTGAATGATACACTTCAAGCTATTGACATTGCAGAGTCTCCCCCAGTGAAAGCAGACTTCATCAAACTGGATACAGGTGGCAGCAAATCAAAGAAATTGAAGACATCCAAAAGGTTATATTTTCAGGATGATGTGGTAGAGTTTATCTTTAAACCCAGAAAACCCTCAACTAGGCACTCCAAGAAGTTGAAGTAGTCATACATAGAGAAAGATCAAACAGGGGGTGAAAGTGCTAATGTTTTTGAAGAAACCACAAATATATCTTTTTCAATGCCTGAAGAAGACATAAACAGGGTTTTCAATATTCAGAAGGAAAAGAGCATCAATGAAGATGTCAAAGACAAACTCAGATTAACAAATAATGAGATTGATAAGTTGAAGAAAAAGGTGAGAGTGCATGCAGAATAAAGGGAAAACTTTGAAAGGATGAAAGGACTGTGGGAGTTGAAGAAAAATCCAAACCCTGAATTAATTGATAGCCAAACTCAATTCTTCATACGGACCCTACCTGCAATTAAAGAAGAAAAATTCATTAGGATGGTCAATCCCAAGCTAAGGGAAAACAATAGAAAGCTTAAGAGGAGAGTACAAGATTTGGAAATACAGCTAACCCAATTTGAAGATCCGCCACAGCTAAAATAAGTGCAAATAGTAAGTGTCATCCTTTAACAAATTTTTGAGGTTATATGAATATATCTCATTTTTGGAGCTGTTTAAAGATGATGTTATAGGTTATAAAGGTTGATATACACCTAAAAATATAGTATTAAAGGGGTTGAAAACCAAATTTTTGGAAAGAAGATGTGAAAAGTGAAGACTCAGCAGTTTCGTAGCGCGCTACGAAACTGCTGTAGGATGCAGTTTGAAATATTTTTGCAAGTTTTCAAAGGTGACAAGGGTTTTTTGTTGGGCTTTGATGTTGGTGGGAGGTACATGGAGAATAGAAATGAAGATCTAGAGGGTTGGCACATATAAAATGGGGGTTTGAAGTATTATTTAAAAAGGAAAGGTCTACGCTACGAAAATAATAGAATCAACAGTTTTGTAGCACAGTAGTATTAACAGTAGTTGCACCATTTTTTAGGTTTCGATTTGCACAGCTAGAAGGTCGAATTCAAGTGAAAGTGATAAGACATTTTCCACATGTTTTAAGAACCAGTTCTTCAGCAAATTGATTCAAATGGACAGAAATGAAGCATTCAACTATTTTACAGGAAACATGCTCCTATTTTGTAGGAATGGATAAGAAGCAGGTTGATGGGGTATAACAACAAGAAGATCAACAACATCATGGTCGAAGTCTAGCTGTCAAGCATATTTTTTAATGATTAGATAAGGTTTCTAAAGATTGTTGAGATATAATAAATAGTGTTTTAGTCCTAGTTGTATTTGTAGAAATTTGAATAATTTGCTGAATTATTCTCTGAGATTATCCTGGTCACATACTATTTGAGCTTCATACATAACACATAATCTCTTCTACACATTAATCATCACATGCGGAAATAAGAACAACAAGCGGTATTGAAAACATTCACATGCGCACATAGAAATTCAACACATATAACACAGTATGTATACCGGGGAAAGCTTACAGCTGAAAACCCCCTACTATCTGTATATTATAATGAAGAAGAATCATGTAACAATATCAGTACAATACTCCTCACAAGTACTCAGTACTGTCTCCAAAAGTTACACACAAACTAGCTCAGATTTGAACAAGTCACAGGTTCAAATCTCCTCCACTGTTTGCCTGCCTCTACTGCGCAATCCAAGATGAGAGAATGGATAGAATGAATTCGAATTCCCTTGGCTTTAACTGCGCAATCCTCATTGGCAATCTCCTCCAATGATTGTGCAAATCTCATGCACACTATAGTCACAACTGATAGTAGACCCCACCCTTTCACCCACCTCTAACACTGGTCTCCACTGAACTGTCCATGCATTACAGTTAACTGATGTGTTCTTTAGTTGATTTATGAGTTAATAATTAATTCACACCACTCATCACTAGTGTATTTGTTAGTTAGACTAAATACAACTAGTTCAACTAAGTTAAACCGAACACAACTCCACCAACTGTCTCATCAACTCCACCAAACTTTGCCACATGAGTTCTAACTGAAGTCAACCATGCAATAGCTCAACTAACCCATAGGAAATTCGAATTTCCTTTTTCCAGCTGCATGTGCCACATCTATAGCTCGAAATGAAGTGCTCCAAGAGGAAAAGATAATGTTTATAGTCCAAATATTATTAAGGGTTAATAATATTTGACTGACCTATTTTTAGACAGGAAGTCTAAAAATAGACTTCGACCTGTATGTCTAGAAATATTTGTCCATCTATTTTTTACCAACTTGACAAATCATCCAAGAATAGCATCCCGCAACTCCTAGACCATGCTCCATATGTCTAAAAATATACATAGTCTAAAAATAGACTTTTCGACAAAAATCACATGTGTGGTCCCCACCTAGTTTAGGTGATCACTTTCCAACTAGGATCAGGAAAGATGTTTCAGGAGGCCTCCTTCACTATTTCTTGTTTCCATTTTCAACACTCCCTCTCAACAAGAAAGGACTGTATTTGCATGCGACATGCAACTCCATGCATTCGCTCTGCAACCTTCACAAGCGCCACGCAACTCCATGCATGCGACATGCAACTCCATGCATTTGCCATGCACCCTTTTCATGTGCCATGCAAACTCATGCATGCACCATGCAACTCCATGCATGCGCCATGCACCCTTTCCATGCAACTCCATGCATGCGCCATGCACCCTTTCCATGCAACATCTTCGAAACTGAATAGGCTCCAAACAACTCAATCAGTCTGATGCATCTATCATCAAAGTCTTCGACTTCTGCTGGTACCAACTGCACATGTCATCAGGAACCACTGCGTTGTTGAACTCTTGCACCCATGCACTCTGCACTTGCTGTCAACTCTGATTCGCGCTCCAGTATCCGGCACTGTCACTTTGATCTGCCTGCATCAATCCAACTGATCATGCTACTGCTGCACCTTGGGCACCTCGTAGCCAAGTTCAACTCATGAGATCCACACCATCTCATGAATCTTGCCCAGAAATCTCCTCTTGGGATTAATCATGCATGTCGCCCCACCTCTCACCTGGTGGTATAGCTGCATGCACTCCCTCTGCCCATCTAGCACGGAATTTCTCTGCATGAGTGGTTTCTTCCACTCCATGATCCTCATCTTGTGGCTGCTCCACATCCTGAGGTTCACTCTCTTTGCATGCAAAAATTTCCTCTCCCAAGACATCGATTTATATCTTTCTCCACCTTTATGATAGGAAGCTCCGTAGACATCCCATATACTTCAAGTATGTAGATATTATTTTCCCGAATCCCAACCTTGTTCACTTGTCCCGTTGCCTTGTGCCGAAGGAAAAATTTTCCTTCACTGAAGACAACTTCATACCCTTTATCCTCTAACATTGCGACTCAGATCAAATTCTTCTTTAAACCTGGAACATGCATTACATCTTGTAAAAGACTGAGTTTACCTGACTCCCTCTGAAAGGTTATGGTACCAATGCCGGTCGCATTGTATCGTCCATTGTCGCCCAACTCAACATGCATCTGGAGACCTTTCTCCACCAAGTCACTGAAAAGATTTGCATCTCCCGTCATGTGAAAGGAAGCGCCACTATCAAAATACCACCATGATCCCAATTCACTAGACACCATGCATGCGATCAATGAGAAGTCCAGCTCAAATTTCGAGGCAAGAGCCTCACCTGCTACAGCTCCAACAGCCTGCTTGTTCTTCTTCTTCTGTAGACAATTCGTGGCGTAATGTCCATGATCGTGACAGTGAAAACACTTCACTTTGGACATGTCACACTTTTTACCATCCGCACCGGATTGAGAATCCTTCTCCTTGCCCTTCCCTTTCCTTGCTTTGGCAGCCAAAGTGCATTCTTCTTCATCAGATGCCTTTGATGAAGATCCGTCCCTAGTACTCCACCTTATCTCCTCTTGCACAAGATCAGACCACAGTCTTTCCCATCCTGGAAATTTCTCTCGACCATTGACATTGTCCTAATATGCATGCCAACTTTTCGGAAGCCCGAGGAGAGCCAAGCTCACCAGTTCCTCATCCTCCAC
This sequence comes from Pinus albicaulis, assembly GCA_034641835.2. Taxonomy (NCBI): domain Eukaryota; kingdom Viridiplantae; phylum Streptophyta; class Pinopsida; order Pinales; family Pinaceae; genus Pinus; species Pinus albicaulis. The sequence continues at coordinate 35,170 of JAXQQM020065577.1, read as the reverse complement.
ACTAACTCCTACACTCCCAAGTTCATCCCTGCAGTGGACAAACTTTGTCAAGTATACCGGAATAGTGTCATTCTTCTCCATCTTTATTTTCTTGAGTTTATCCTTGAGCGCCAAATTCCTTTGGTCACTCTTGCTCTGGAACAATTCTGTCAAAGATTTCCACATCAAGAATGGAGAAGCTTTACCATGCAGGTTGGATACTATGTGATCCTTCACGCCCTCCAACAGAATCCTTCGACACCTTGCTGTCTTCTTTTGCCAAGCTTCAATCACAGCAGCATCCGTAGAAGTAGGCTTTGGAATTTCTTTCTCTATGAATTCCAACAGCCCATTGTCATCTAACACTGCCTCCATCCTGTCTTTCCATGCAATATAATTTGAGCTGCCTTCCAAGGCATACTCCAATCGCAATCCGACGAAAGACATCTTTGCTTTTGACACCAAGAAAACAATTCTAGAAATTCGAATTCCACAAGCTGAAAACTCAACCGCTTCCGATCTACACTTGAGAACAAATTATTTCTAGCATAGAGATCGAATGTAGGGGCATTTACTGGATATATCACCTTTCAAAGAAAGGATGGATCCAGAGGCTACCTGGCCTGCTTACAGACGCTGTCTACTGAAATAAGTTTGTAATCACCGTAATAGATCTGATGATCAATATAGCTCTGATACCATGTAGAAATTTGAATAATTTGTTGAATTATTCTCCGATATTATCCTGTTCACATACTATTTGAGCTTCATACATAACACATAATCTCTTCTACACATTAATCATCACATGCAGAAATAAAAACAACAAGCGGTATTGAAAACATTCACATGCGCACATAGAAATTCAACACATATAACACAGTATGTATACCGGGGAAAGCTTACAGCTGAAAACCCCCTACTATCTGTATATTATAATGAAGAAGAATCATGTAACAATCTCAGTACAATACTCCTCAAAAGTACTCAGTACTGTCTCCAAAAGTTACACACAAACTAGCTCAGTTTTGAACAAGTCACGGGTTCAAAACTCCTCCACTGTTTGCCTGCCTCTACTGCGCAATCCAAGATGAGAGAATAGATGGAATGAATTCAGATTCCCTTGGCTTTAATTGCGCAATCCTCATTGGAAATAATCCTCCAATGATTGTGCAAATCTCATGCACACTATAGTCACAACTGATAGTAGACTCCACCCTTTCACCCACCTCTAACACTGGTCTCCACTGAACTGTCCATGCATTGCAGTTAACTGATGTGTTCTTTAGTTGATTTATGAGTTAATAATTAGTGAATTAATTAATAATTAATTCATACCACTCATCACTAGTGTATTTTTCAGTTAGACTAAATACAACTAGTTCAACTAAGTTAAACCGAACACAACTCCACCAACTGTCTCATCAACTCCACCAAACTCTGCCACATGAGTTCTAACTGAAGTCAACCATGCAATAGCTCAACTAACCTATAGGAAAAGCGTATTTCCTTCTGTCAGCTGCATGTGCCACATCCAAGCATCAAACTGAAGTGCTCCAAGAGGAAAATATAATGTTTATAGTCCAAATATTATTAAGGGTTAATAATATTTGACTGACCTATTTTTAGACAGGCAGTCTAAAAATAGACTTCGACCTGTATGTCTAAAAATAGCTATCCATATATTTTTTACCAACTTGACCGATCATCCAAGAATAGCATCCCGCAACTCCTAGACCATGCTCCATATGTCTAAAAATAGACTTTTCGACAAAAATCACATGTGTGGTCCTCACCTAGTTTAGGTGATCACTTTCCAACTAGGATCAGGAAAGATGTTTCAGGAGGCCTCCTTCACTGTTTCTTGTTGCCATTTTCAACACTCCCTCTCAACAAGAAAGGACTGTATTTGCATGCGACATGCAACTCCATGCATTTGCCCTGCAACCTTCACAAGCACCATGCAACTCCATGCATGCGACATGCAACTCCATGCATTTTCCATGCACCCTTTGCATGTGCCATGCAAACTAATGCATGCACCATGAAACTCCATGCATGCGCCATGCACCCTTTGCATGCAACATCTTTGAAACTGAATAGGCTCCAAACAACTCAATCAGTCTGATGCATCTATCATCAAAGTCTTTGACTTCTGCTGGTACCAACTACACATGTCATCAGGAACCACTGCGCTGTTGAACTCTTGCACCCATGTACTCTGCACTTGCTGTCAACTCTGATCCACGCTCCAGTATCCAACAATGTCACTTTGATCTTCCTGCATCAATCCAACTGATTTGCTACTGCTGCGCTGTGGGCACCTCGTAGCCAGGTTCAACTCATGAGATCCACACCATCTCATGAATCCTGCCCAAAAATCTCCTCTTGGGATTAATCATGCTTGTCACCCCACCTCTCACCTGGTGGTATAGTTGCATGCACTCCCTCTGCCCATCTGGCACGAAATTTCTCCGCTTGAGTGGTTTCTTCCACTCCATGATCCTCTTGTGGCTGCTCCACATCCCGAGGTTCACTATCACCTGCATGCAAAACTTGCTCCCTCTCAAGCATCAGTTGCATGTCTTTCTCATGCTTCCCAACAGTAGGAAGCTCCGTAGACATCCCATCTACTTCAAGTCTGTAGAGATTCTTTTCCCGAATCCCAACCTTATTGACTTGTCTCGTTTCCTTGTGCCGAAGGAAAATTTTTCCTTCACTGAAGACAACTTCATACCCTTTATCCTATAACATTGCGACTCAGATCAAATTCTTCTTTAAACCTGGAACATGCATTACATCTTGTAAGATACTGAGTTTACCTGACTCCCTCTGAAAGGTTATGGTACCAATGTCAGTCGCATTGTATCGTCCATTGTTGCCCAACTCAACATGCATCTGGAGACCTTTCTCCACCAAGTCACTGAAAAGATTTGCATCTCCCATCATGTGAAAGGAATCGCCACTATCAAAATACCACCCTGATCCCAATGCACTAGACACCATTCATGCGATCAATGAGAAGTCCAGCTAAAATTGCAAGGCAAGAGCCTCACCGGCTGCAGCCCCAGCAGCCTGCTTGTTCTTCTTCTTCTGTGGACAATTCGTGGTGTAATGTCCATGATCGTGACAGTGAAAACACTTCACTTTGGACATGTCATGCTTTTTACCATCCGCACCGGATTGAGAAGCCTTCTCCTTTCCCTTCCCTTTCGTTGCTTTGGCAGCCAAAGTGCAGTATTCTTCATCAGATGCCTCTGATGAAGATCCTTCCTTGGTACTCCGCCTTATCTCCTCTTGCACAAGATCAGACCACAGTCTTTCCCATCCTGGCAATTTCTCTTGACCATTGACACTGTCCTGATATGCATGCCAAATTTTCGGAAGCCCGAGGAGAGCCAAGCTCACCAGTTCCTCATCCTCCACACTAACTCCTACACTCCCAAGTTCATCCCTACAGTGGACAAACTTTGTCAAGTATAATTCTAATAGTGTCATTCTTCTCCATCTTTATTTTTGAGAGTATCCTTGAGCGCCAACTTCCTTGTCATTCTTTTGCTCTGGAACACTGGCTGCTTTCCACATCAAGAATGGAGAAGCTTTACCATGCAAGCTGGATACTATGTGATCCTTCATGCCCTCCAACAGAATCCTTCGACACCTTGCTATCTTCTTTTGCCAAGCTTCAATCACAACAACATTCGTAGAAGTAGGCTTTGGAATTTATTTCTCTATGAATTCCAACAGCCCATTGTCTTCTAACAATGCCTCCATCCTATCTTTCCATGCAATATAATTTGAGCTGCCTTCCAATGCATACTCCAATCGCAATCTGATGAAAGACATCTTTGCTTTTGACACCAAGAAAACAATTCTGGAAATTCGAATTCCACAAGCTGAAAACTCAACCGCTTTCGATCTACACTTGAGAAAAAATTATTTCTAGCACAGAGATCGACTGTAGGGGAATTTACTGGATATATCACCTTTCAAAGAAAGGATGGATCCAGAGGCTACCTGGACCGCTTACAGACTCTGTCTACCGAAATAAGTTTGTAATCACCGTAATAGATCTGATGATCAATATTGCTCTGATACCATGTAGAAATTTGAATAATTTGCTGAATTATTCTCCGAGATTATCCTGGTCACATACTATTTGAGCTTCATACATAACACATAATATCTTCTACGCATTAATCATCACATGCCGAAATAAGAACAACAAGCGGTACTGAAAACATTCACATGCGCACATAGAAATTCAACACATATAACACAGTATGTATACCGGGGAAAGCTTACAGCTGAAAACCCCCTAATGTCTGTATATTATAATGAAAAAGAATCATGTAACAATCTCAGTACAATAATCCTCACAAGTACTTAGTACTGTCTCCAAAAGTTACACACAAACTAGCTCAGTTTTGAACAAGTCACGGGTTCAAAACTCCTCCACTGTTTGCCTGCCTCTACTGCGCAATCCAAGATGAGAGAATGGATAGAATGAATTTGAATTCCCTTGGCTTTAACTACGCAATTCTCATTGGAAATCTCCTCCAATGATTGTGCAAATCTCATGCACACTATAGTCACAACTGATAGTAGACTCCACCCTTTCACCCACCTCTAACACTGGTCTCCACTGAACTGTCCATGCATTGTAGTTAACTGATGTGTTCTTTATTTGAATAATGAGTTAATAATTAGTGAATTAATTAATAATTAATTCACACCACTCATCACTATTGTATTTTTCAGTTAGACTAAATACAACTAGTTCAACTAAGTTAAATAGAACACAACTCCACCTACTGTCTCATCAACTCCACCAAACTTTGCCACATGAGTTCTAACTGAAGTCAACAATGCAATAGCTCAACTAACCCATAGGAAATTCAAATTTCCTTCTGCCAGCTGCATGTGCAACATCTGTATCTTGAACTGAAGTGCTCCAAGAGGAAAATATAATGTTTATGGTCCAAATATTATTAAGGGTTAATAATATTTGACTGACCTATTTTTAGACAGGCAGTCTAAAAATAGACTTCAACCTGTATTTCTAAAAATAGTTGTCCATCTATTTTTTACCAACTTTACCAATCATCCAAGAATAGCATCCCGCAACTCCTAGACCATGCTCCATATTTCTGAAAATAGACATAGTCTAAAAATAGACTTTTCGACAAAAATCACATGTGTGGTCCCCACCTAGTTTAGGTGATCACTTTCCAACTAGGATCAGGAAAGATGTTTCAGGAGGCCTCCTTCACTGTTTCTTGTTGCCATTTTCAACAGTATTAGGACTGTAAGACAGACAGTTTAACTGTCAGTTTGTAAATAAATTTTGTTGAAAATTTGATAGGTGTCAAATTCGAATTTCTTCTCAAATATTTGGAAGGAATCCAAGGATGTAATGACCACTCTATAAGAGGGAAGAAATAAAATTGCATAGGGTTGGAATTTTCATTGAAAAAGCATACTTTTTTTGATATTAGAGAACTGTGTTTTTATCTTAATACAGAGAGTTTTGTTTCATCACTCAGGATTCAAAAAGGGTTATGGATGTTTGATTGTCTCATGATGTTTCTCTTTAAATTACTTGTAGTGGCATGAATTTATGTTACTTAGAATTCACTGAAGGTGCTTTAACTTCCTTCATATGTTCATGAAATATGTTTATTCTCTGTCCCACTGTTCTATTGATGCATCTAAACCCTGAAATGCCCTGACTTCCATATGAAATTGATCTTTATGTTTTTTGAAAGAACATTTGACTCCATTTACCCAATAGATGTCTGTTGATTAGTAGTACAACCAATTATTCACTTTATTCACAGAGTTAGCCATCTGATCTTTATTTGAAAATCATTAACCTATTGAGAGAGCCCTCTTGGGTTGAGGAGGCTAAACCTCAACTTAAATTTTGGTTTGAAATAGTTACTCAGGGTATCCTTGAATAGTAGCCTATCAGGGTCTGATTTTGAGATAACATTTTGGTGTGTCTGCCGGGTGCCTGAAGATTACTCATTCCCGAAAGCAAGAAGCTAAACTTATAAAGGTAGCAGGAGCTTAGAAACTTTTTTGAGGCTGAAATCTACCTTGGTGACTCCATACATTTTTCAAAGTTTAAAGGTGGCTTAGAGAAGAAGATACACATGAAGAAATCCTGATCCCAGTCCACCTACCGTTGTGGACAATCCAAACACTATTGCAAAAAGTCAAAGAATTTCAGAAATATCAGGTACTCCATCTCATTTGAAATCTTTGTCCTATGAAAAATTAAGAAGTCCTGAAGATAAGAAAGTTGATGACAAGATTCATGAAGTGTTGTTTAGATCTAAAATTGAAAAAGAACTCATTGATTTTATGTTAGAATTGCAAAAAAGAGGAATTGATACTTCAGCCTTAGTGACACAAGAAGACAAGGAAGAGTTTTGGGAAGCTGTTACCTCTAAATTACTACTAGAAAAAGAGTCTTTAGATAAACTCAAAGAAACTGATCCTTTTGAAGTCCTGTTGAAATCCAAAGCTGGTTTACCCTTTCCAAATTGGAGTTCTATTGTCAGTGGCTTACAAAAACCAAACAGTCCTCCTCATATCAGTTCATCTTCTTTTTCTTCTCCTCTTACAACCATTGTTCATTCTCCAGTCATGGCTGCTCTTTCTAGGTATGCACCACTTGTAGTTCTTGTTGTTTTGCATGACCTTCCTAATAAATATGCTGCTAGGATTCCTACTTGGGGTAGTGATGAGGAAATTTCAGCAGAGGAATTTGTATATAGATTCAATGATTTTATAGACAAGGAATAATTTGATGATGAGGATGTGAAGCTAAGGTTATTTACACATATTTTTATTGGTGAAGCTAGAAAATGGTTTAAGGCTCTTGCACCGGGCATCATTAGAACTTGGAATGATTTTGAAGATAAATTCTTAAGAAAATGGGGTAATAGAACCAATCCAGTCCAAGCAATCACTGAATACAACAGCCTTAGAAGGGCAGTTGATGAATCTATCCAAAAATTTTCAAAGAGATTTAATAAAGTTTTTGACTCAATTCTAGCCCATTTGAAACCTCTGGAAGCCTCAGCACAAATGAGATATGTTGAAGCATTTGATTATGAATTTTCTATCTTGTTTAGGGAAAGAGAGTCACGTACACTTGCTAAAATGCAGAGTGATGCAGTTAAGGTTGAGGTAAACATGATAGCTGCTAAAAATTCAAAAATGGGAAAAACCAAATTGAAAGAAGAAGAGAAACCATCCACCTCAACTTCTGAAGACAAATTTGATTCAATAATGAAAACCATGGAGAAGTTGATGGATACGTTAACTCTTGGTAACACTTCTACTTCTCCTATGCAACATGAACCTCAATTCAGAAATCCACAATTTAGGAGACCTCAAAATCAGCAAAGGCTGAGGGAGAACAGAAATAAACAAACTGACCCTCCAGTGAGACCTCCTTTTCAGAAAAATTTGGTAGATGAAGAAGATGAGCCTGAGATTCGTGAAGAATCCATCCATTGTCTTGATGAAGAAACTTCAGGAATCTTCTTGACTAAATAAGAGCATGATGAGTCAGATTTGGCTAATCAAGGAGAAGAAACATCATATTATTTTAAAGGGTATCAACATGCTATTTTCGAGATGAAAAAGCAATATAATCTTAGAAATAGAAATGTGCATATCATTGCAAAAAAATCGCAACCCAAGAAAGACGCTCCAAAGGCTTCTGAAGCTAAGAATGATACCCCAAAGGTGGCTGAAGGTAAAAAATATATTCCACTTGGTAAGAAAGACACTCAAATTCCTCCTCTTGTCAAAGATGTTGAAAATTCTGTTTCTGTTTTCAATCTTGAGAATGAAATTTCAAAGATTAAAATATCAATCTCTTTCAGTGAGATTCTCAAGGTGAATGAATATAGAAGCAAGATAGTTAAGATGTTGAATTCACAACCACGGGCTGCTGATATTTTTAATTTCCAAGAAGATAATCCTACTATATGTTTGGGTCCAAGGTTAGAAGATGATAAAATTGAAGAGTTTCCTCCTTTTTATGTAAGAATTAGTATTCATTATATGACTTTTCATAATGCTATGTTAGACTTAGGAGCTTCTCATAACCTTATTCCCAATGTTATCATGGAGAGAATGGGATTGCAAATCACAAGACCATATAAGGATTTGTTTTCTTTTGATTCCAAGAGGGTTCAATGTATTGGTCTAATCAAGGATGTTGTTGTTGGCCTTACGCAAATTCCAGCAAATACAGTTGTTATGGATATTGTTGTAGCTGATGTTCCTCCAAAGTTTCGTATGTTATTGTCAAGATCATGGGCAGCGAAAATCAAAGACAAAATGCAGATGGACCTTTCCTATGCCACAATTCCTGTTTTTGGTGAGCTGCAAAGGAGGTTGTATCGAGAGACTAGAATGGCCTACATGGTAAGCAGTAAAGATAAACCTCAAATTTTTCCTATTTATAATTTTGAAACTGAGCTTGGATTTGCCATTCTTTTCAATGAATCAACTGATAGTGTTGAAGAAGAAATAAGAGCAGAAAATCAACATTCAGAAAATCAGAACTCAGAAAATCTGGATGCAGAAAATCGACAAGTAAATGATGAAGAGATGGAAGAATGGTGGTCATTGTACTTTGATGGATCAGCAGGAAAAGAAGGGGTAGGAGCAGGGATTTGGATTACAAATCCAAATGATGAGAGTAAGTTTTACTCTTACAAACTGAATTATGATTGCACAAACAACATGGCTGAATATGAATCTTTGATTTTGGGTCTAGATATTTTGAAAAAGATGAAGGCTCGAAATATTTCTATTTTTGAAGATTATAAATTGGTTATTAGACAAGTTGAAGGTGTCTATCAAACAAAGGATGTAATAATGAGGGCTTACAGAAATTCAGTTTTAGACTTGTTGGAAAACTTTCAGTCTCATTCCTTCATAGTCAAAACTAGAGATCAAAATTCTATTGTTGATTCCCTTGCTGTTTCCGCAAGCCTGTTCATTATTCCTATGCATTGAAATGAAAAATATGAGATCTAAATTCGTCATAGACCAGCTATACCAGACAATATCATAAATTGGCAAGTTTTTGAAGATGATCAACAGGTAAATAATTTTATTGAGCTGAAAGAAAAATTTGAAAATACATATGTAGATCAGCAACATATGCTTGTTGACCCTAAAGAGAATTCTAAAGTTTTTTAATTGCAAAATAATTCAATACCAAAAGGTCTTATTCCTCTTGAGAAACTTTTTGATCAAAATGTTGTTTTTAAAGCACCAAAATTGCAAGCTGATGTTGAACTGAAGTATAATATTGTAAAGAAAAAGGCCTATGCTTTGGTGAAAGCTATAAAATATATCAAAATTTATGTTTTGCATTCGCACATCATAGCATATGTTCCAAGTGCTGTGGTAAAGGACATTCTAACTCAAGCAGATCCAGATGGAAAAACGGGAAAATGGATCACCAAATTGCTGGAATATGATATAGACATTAAACCAACGAAGTTGATGAAGGGACAAGGCTTGGTGAAGCTAATGACTTAGTCAAATCTGGATTGTTTTGACATAAATCTGAATGCAGAAATATCAGAAATTTTAGAAAATGAAGAAGAATTGGTCCAAATTGATGAGAAATTTCTTACTTCAGAGTGGTATAAGGATGTGGTTTTTTTCCTATAGCATAATAAAGCTTCCACTGGTCTAACGAAGTCCAAAGCAAGGTTCGTTAAGCTAAAATCATTGTGATATTTTTTTTATGACAGAAATCTGTTTTGGAAAGATGCAGGAGGAATTTCGCTGAATTGTTTGCTTGAAGGAGAGGCTGAAAAGATAACTGATGAGTTCCATAAAGGTGATTGTGGAGGAAACCATTATTGGAAAGCTACAGCAAACAAGATCCTAAGAGCTAGATACTTTTGGACAACAATGTTTAAATACATTTACAAAAATATCATTGTATGTCATGAGTGTCAAATTTTTGAAGGAAGAAGAAAGCTTGTACCTCTACCTTTGGTTCCTATTTATGTTGAAGCTCCATTTCAGCAATGGGGGTTATATTTTATTGGAGAGATACATCCATCTTCATCAGGGCAGCATCACTGGATTCCTACAGCAACAGACTACTTCACCAAATGGATAGAAGTGATACAAACCAGGAAAGCTAATTACTCTGTAATTATTTCTTTCTTAGAGAATAATATATTGTCAAGATTTGGCTGTCCCATGAAGATTATAACAGATAAGTCTCAAGCATTTAAGTCCAATAAAATGATTATTTTTTTCCATCAATATCACATCACTCTTGGACACTCTATAGCCTACTATCCGCAAGATAATGGTCTTGCTGAATCATCAAACAAGAGCATTGTAAGAATCATCAAAAAGGTATTGCAGGAGAACAAGAAAGCTTGGCATTTAAAGCTGAAGTATGCCTTATGGGCTTATAGGATTTGTACAAAGAGATCAATTGGAACTTCGCCATATGAATTAGTCTATGGAGCTGAAGCTATTTTTCCAACATCACTTGGGGTACCGATTATGAAGTTAATTCAAGGACTTGAAGAAGAACCAAATGCCATCCAAAGGAGGATAAACCAGCTGATAGCCTTGCAAGAAAAGAGAAATGAAGTCTATGACAGTCATCAACATGTTCAAAACAGAATCAAGAATACATTTGATAGGAGGATTGAAGAGGACAGTTTTTAGATTCATGACAAAGTGCTAAAATGGGAGGCCAAAATTGAAGAAAAGGGCAAGCATGGTAAGTTTGAGAATTTATGGAAGGGTCCTTTTTAGATTGTTGGTTTTCATGGGAACAATACTTACATATTGTAGGAAATTGATGGAGGATCATATGCTGGAGGGCCTGTTAATGGCAGGTTCCTAAAGCATTATGTTTGCTGAAGTAACATAACTCATTCATGACATTGTATATATTCATCTTTTTCAAGTTTTTGCTAATAAATGACAAGTTGAAACAGAGATCTTAAGCTCGAGGTGAAGGCCCAACATTTCAAAGAAGATACTTGTCAAAAAAATTTCATTTTTTTATCAAAATGGATGGCACTAGTGCTACGGTTTCTTAGTGTACCACAGGGGCACACTATCCCAAGTGGAGCCACTGTTATCACTATAAAAAAAATTTATGAAACTTGTTTTAGTTACACTTGTTCCTAAGTCATAATGCTAAGATAGGGTTAGAATCATTTTTATATTTTTAAGGTCTAGATCATGTGTTAAAGGTCTCATTCCATCACCAAAACAATGTTCAACAACCTTGTTTCATTCTTCAAAGATCTTATGCCATGTTTTGAAACCCATCTTTAAAGTTTTTTCCGAAGATTTGATGAATAAGCCATGAAACCACATTTTCGTAGCGCTCTCACTCTAAAAAATTGATTCTGCACTACAAAAATGCTGGTGATTTCGTAGCGCAAAAAACCAAATTTCTAAATCATGCGCTACAAAATCGTGGATTCTCAGTTTTGTGTCTGAGCTGTCACATCTGTCAAATATAGTTAAATTTTTCATCATTAGGTGTCATTCACGAGTTCTCAATCATGCATGCAACCATTTATTATAATTATTAGGGGTCATTTGTCATCGATTAGGGGTTAGATTGTCATTGGTTCTTTCAAATTTGAAAACAGTTGGCCATTTTCAACTTCATTTGTCTCATGCAAGACAAATAGTGCATGCATGTTTATGCTTTGGAGAAAGCAATTAGTGGTGAAAGACCAGAGTTCACTAAAACTATATTTAAAGCAAGGAAGAACTGAAAATCATTTATCAAGCGAGGCTGCTCATTCAACAATATTTACAAAATTTTATATCAAGTGAATTTGAAATTCATCGCTACTGGAAGAAGGATTATTATTCAAGCAAGGTGGAATTATTATCAAGCGAGGATGAACCCATTTATCAAGCGAGCCGGTTCATTCAACATTCTGATTGCTAATTTTCTAATTTGCCGAGGACACGGGGTTTTCAGAGGGATTCTCATAGATTTCTAAAGATACAAGGTTTTCAAGAAGATAATGGCTAAAGAAAGAAGGATTCATAGATCTGGTCATTGCCTAAGAACAGAACCTGAAGGTGTAGAAGCCCTTACAAAAGACAAGTATGTTGAAGAAGCCTTTAAGAAAGTAGGTTGCTGGAGGTTTTGTGAAAAACTTCAAGGAGGGCACACTCAAGTCACCAAAGAATTTTCCACAAACTTCACAGGTTCAAACTCAAGGATTGAATTCCTAAATTTACCAATTTCCCCTAAAGTGATATCAGCAGTTATAGAAATTCCCAGAGGAGAAGACAGGTGGTTTAAAAATTTCAAGTTTGACATGGTACCTTGCAAAATCTTTCTAAAAAATAGAGTTTTCAGAGGTTGACTTGAACAAGGTTGTGCCAAGAAACTATGTCAAAGATACAGTTGCCAATTTTCTCTATAATATTCATATGTAATTTTCACATGGGCATGTATTTATTCTGTTGTTTTAGGAGTTTAATTTATCCTCCTTTACAATTTTATTCTTGCAACACGAAAATGAAAACAAAATAAAATATTCCTATTATCTTGGCTAATTAGGAATATTACTGTCCTCCCCTCCAAAATGTTTCTTGTCCTCAAGCAACTGATAAGGTGAGTTTTGCAATTCGTCTCTCCCTCCATTTGTGTCACAAACAAAAGATAATCTTCTCTCATAAGCTAAGTGAACACCAAACTATACATCCATGACATGCCCCAATAATGTTCTCATGAGAGGCAAATAGCTCATCCCATAAGGAAACAATAAATCACATGAAACAATCATGGTTTTCCCAATTCCCTCCCTAAAATATAAAACAGAAAGTACGGGGAGTGTAATCATCCCATAGGGCACATCCATGCCTTCCCTCCTTCCTCCTTCCATCCCCATAAAAAGAATAAGTACATCATCAATATAGGGGATCAAAACAATATGCCAACAATCAGAAATTTGTGCATATGGAGGTGGATCATAGTCCCACATGTGGAACCAACGCAAAGCATCCCCTACCTGTATCAAATCAAGAAATGGTGAGTGGTTTCTCCACCACTTACTTGCTGCCCTTACCATCTCAACATAGCTAAAAGTGTGAGATATATTTTGTGCCTTTGGGAAGCACCCATCATGATGAAAATCTCCCTTGTTCTTCCAAGGGAGTGTCCAAATTCAGAAATATTTGTGATCCAATATGGGCCATGAGGCTTAAAAGATATATTTTTCCTCCTTGGGGTCATGGCTTGCAAAAACATGGTGTAAGAATGCTTGAAATCAGAATATAAAACAGATGGACTAAGAGCATGCTCTTCACCAACAATCCTCCTCATATCAATGGAGTGGTGTATAGATCTACTCTTTTTTTCAAGGGGAGGAAGAGAGGGCTGATTTAACTCTTCCTTAGAGTCATGTTGCTGCTCCATATCCACAATTTCCATGCATCTTTGACAATGCTAATATAGTTCCATTTCAAAGCCCTCCTGATAATAGCTCCTCAAAATGATATTGTTGAGCTTCATAGAATAGGTTTGGCTGAAATTGAACTCTTCATAAGCCCTCCATAGTAACTTCTCCTTGAGCTTGGAAGCTCTAGAAAATAATATCCTACCATGATTATAGATGACTCCATCAAGGATTGAATAGCTCCCTTCATGCAACTAGTCATCAAGAATCATGCAAGTATGAAGATCCTTGGAATATTCCACCAGTATTTGGGATTTCCAATAGGGATCTAATGTGGTCTGTTAGGTCTCTGTAACAAGCGATATTGGAAAATTCCGATTACAGAGTTAACATCATTTCAACCAACTTTGGGATTCTAGGATCTAGCCCTCCTGAATCCGGAGAGGGATCTCTCCAATATGTACAAAGATGGATATTGTCTTTGAAAGCTTAGGGTAATGATATTAGGCTAGTTATGAGGTCCAAGGATTTTGTTTGGTCTTTTCGGATGATTGAACATAATTGTTGTCTGAGGCAGAAAGATCTATATGCAAATAGGTTCAAAGGTGAGAAGTTGCAAGCAAAAGAGTAAGCTCCGATCAAGAAGAAAGATGATGGCAAGTTTTCAATCCATTGGGCTATGGAGTCATAAGAGGATTTAATTGAAACATTCGGGTTCAAGGGTGATCTATGGGGCAAGTCATCTATGCCTAAGGATCTCTTTAAAGTTTGATTTATGGAATGGAATGATACAATAAGAAAGGGAAATGACAGATGCAGAACAAAGAGCAGCCCAGGATCTGGTAAGTACTTTGAAACTAGCCAGCCTTTGACCAAGCACTTAAGAAAAACATAGAAGCAAACTAGGATCTGGTAAGTACTTTGAAACTATCCAGCCTTTGATACACTTCTAATAGAATACAAATAAAAACGAAGGGAAACTTGAAGGCAACCTTTGGAGTAGAAACTAGTGGGCTGGGCTCACCATGATCCTCTCCTAGCTCTTCTTTACTTAGTTACTTCCAAGACAATCACAAAGATAACAAAGAATGGTCTAAGATATGATAACTACTTCGAAACTAGTCAGCTTTTAACACATCCTAAGGGAAACAATCAAATAGTTGAGCAAACAAGAAAGGGACTCAGGGCTAACCTTTGATTTCCTCAATTCATTCCTTACACAACATATATTGAAAGTAACATTTAAAAATAACATTCAACAGTGACGAAAAGATGAGGGAACGCCAGCATCTCTGTACTTAGACTGAATTAAATCATTTCTAAATAACACAATTAGAACAAAACATTGGGATAAACATTTCTCAGCCAGAGCAGGTTACAAATGTACAGTAGGTCTTAACACTGTTTAAACTGTTCTTTATAGTGGAAAATGAAACAAATTGAAAACAGAAATAAAATGACAAGTTCACAGTGAGAATAATATCACCATCAGCATAGACCAGGATCCCATAATTTAGCTTGTATTGATGATTCAAACCGGTTACAATCTTCAGGTCCAATTTTTTAATCCATCTCTCTTCACAACCTAACCTATCTGCTACAAACAGAGCTCCAAGAGCCGATGAAACCACTATCTACAGTCAAGAGTTTTCAGCTCAGTTACACAGAATGTTTCAGCAATTACATTAACAACCAACTAATCCAACCCCTCACTCATCTTCTTCTGGAGTATTTATAGAAGGATGAGGAGGTGAGATCTGATGAAAAGATCTCAAATACAATTAATGCAGAATTAATGTCTTCCTGGCTCTTGGAGGCTCGATGAAGAAATTATACAGGTGTTCCACTGCATTAATGTGTTTATACTTATGAAGTAAGCTCGGAAGGAGCTTTTGTTGACCTTTGAGGCTCTGCGTACTATTAGGGTTACTCTGCAAGCATCCTGTCATTAAATTTAGGGCAGAAATAACTTCTTTGGCTGTTCCGAGGCATAATATCTGATCTTGTTCAATAAATTCGGCCTCTGGCTGAGCATTTTGAGGCAATAGGTGGCACTGCGGTGGTTGAGGAATCAATTTGCCTCAAAGCATGGCGGTGGAGGCAATGTGTCTGATGAACACTTTTAGGTTTTCTTTTAATCTGTGTTCTAAGTCGGGGATTAGGCTTTTGATAACCGTCTTAGCCGTAATCCCGGCCAATCCATCCACTAATCTGCTGCTCTGGTTCACTGGGGTCTTCAATATCTGATACTCTTTCTCTGCGTTGATTTTGACGGTATTCTTCAAGCTTGACAGGGATGCGTAGCGACCAAGGCTCCTGAAACCTCGTTGATAACACTGTTCTTCATCAAGCAGTCGATCTTTATGGATGATTCGAAAGAATGGGAGTCGTCACCCTCGTCTTTCAGATTTTCTTAAAACACGACGAAAGAACCTTAAAACCAATAGACTTCAAGCACCAACAAGTTCAGGATTGAATTTGTTTCTTGGAGGCTGCAAAGAATATTTAGCCACCAGCTGATATGATGGAAAAATATAGGTGGCTAACAGTGGCTCCACTTGGGTATGGTGCCTTCTTGAAGGCATCAAGAATTCAGACTTGATTTCTCTGGGATGCTGACTGGTGCCTAACCCATTGCTTGCTCTTGCTTTTCTTTGAAAAAATAATATCAGTCATGAAAGAAAGATGAATTTCATCAATACAACTTCTACCTACCCCAATCCTACTGATCTAACATTTTTTCTTCATCAGAGTGCACTTGGATTGGAAAACTCTATTCACAAAATTTTATTCTTTTGAAATCAGGAAATCTAATCTATTTCTACTCCTTATTTCTCCCTGAACTTAGATTAAACAGTTGAGCTCAGATGTTTCTCTACCTAGTCTACTGTCTGTTGGGATTAAATAGTCCAACAAACTTTCATTCTCTAAATTCTACAACAGAAATTTAAAAATAGTCAAGTCAAGATTGAGCTGTTTGACTTGCTATGATCTATGGCATAAAGACAAGCTGCACATAGATTATTATTTGCAGAAAATTTTAAATCAAAACAGAAGGCTTAAGATCTGAAAATTTCTTATTATGGCCTTCTCTTATTTTCACAGCTCTGTTTTCTCCTTTTCGGTGAGCTATCTTTTCCTTTCTTCTGGTTCAAGTTTTGAGTGGATTAGAACCAGGTCTTCTCTTTTATGACTCAGAAAATAAACAGTTTTGAGTCATCTTTCTCTTGGGAACTTCGGTTCAGATTTTGAGTTTGTTTGAACCTTAATTTCTATTCTAATCTATCTACTGATAAGCCAAGATTAAACAGTTTGGCAAATAAAATTCGCTACCCTATCAGCAGAAAATTGAAAGCTAATTAGTCAAGATTAAACAATTTGACTAATTAGAAGTGTGTTTTAAGGAGTGGCATTTAAGCTTGCACACTTTCAGATTTATTTCTCTTTTTGGCATGGGGCCTTGCCTTTTTTGTTTTCATTTCTGCCCTCTTTTCTTTCTTTCTTTGTTTTTGTATTTTTTGATTTTTCATAACTTTGAATACAATGATGGATGAAATATTTATAGTGGAAAAAGGTAAAAAGGCTTCAAAACATGGAACGATTCAAGAAAAGTAATGCTTAAGCATCCTGCCATTGACAGGACCCCCAAACAAATCTGTTCCATTCAGTTCTTGTAGGAAGAATGTGTTGTTTCCAGCAACTGAATGAATAGAGTAAGGGCCAAGCCATAAATTATCAAATTTACCATGCTTTCCCTTATCTTCCCTCTTTGAGTCCCACTTTAAAACTTTGTCCCCAATCTTGAAATTGCTGGCCTTTGTTCTTCTATCAAATATCTTCTTGATATTGTCTTGCTTCTGCAATGCTTTGTTGTACACTTCCTCTCTGGTTTACTGAAGATGAATGGTCTGATTTATTCTTTTGATTATGTCATTTTCTTCAGTCTGCAACTCTTGAATCAACTTCATAACGGGTACACCAAGGCTGTTAGGAAAAATTGCATCTGTACCATACACAAGCTGGAAGGGTGACATACCAATAGATTTCTTCAAAGTTAATCTGTCAGCCCAAAGTGCATGGATCAGTTTTGTGTGCCAAGACTTCTTGTTGTCCTCCAACAGTTTCTTTATTATGTTCACTAAGCTTTTGTTGGAAGATTCTGCAAGTCCATTACCTTGAGGGTAATAGGCTGTGGAGTGTCCCAATGTTATCTGGTATTTGTGACAGAATTCCACCATTTTCTTTGATCCAAAGGCTGTTGCATTATCTGTGATGATCTTGGTAGGACAGCCAAATCTGGAAAGGATATTGGTTTCTATGAATTTAATGATAACCGAATCATTGGCCTGCCTACAAGGAATGGCTTCTATCAACTTAGTGAAGTAGTCTGTGGCAGTAAGAATCCACCTGTGCTGGGCAGAGGATGGTGGATGGATTTCTCCTATGAAGTCAAGTCCCCACTGTTGAAAAGGAGCTTCAACAGTGATTGGATGCAGCGGCAGGGGTAATAATTTTCTCTTGCCCTCAAACAATTGGAATTTATGGCAAATAGTTGTCATTTTGTGTACATCAGGAAAAAGAGTGGGCCAATAGAAACCATCCCTCAAAATTTTGTTGGCTGTTGACTTCCAGTACAAATGGCCTCCACACTCTCCTTCATGGAATTCCTGCTTAATTTTTTCTGCATCAAACTCAGGCAAACATTTAAGCAATATACCACTTGCATTTTTCCAATAAAGACATTTATCAATAATGCAATAATTTACAGCTTTTAACTTTAGGAATCTTGCCTTTGTTTTGGATAAACCAGGAGGTGTATTCAGATTAAGCAAAACATAAAAAATATCAGTATACCAAGGAGAATTCGCAAAATGATCTTCAACAACGGGAGTTGAGAACTCTTCTTGGTCATCCAAAGCATCGATCATATTAATATCAAGAAGTTCACAATTTGATTCAGCCATTAATTTAGCTAGACCTTGGCCTTTGATGAGGTTAGTGGGTTTTATTTCTAAATCATATTCAAGAATAACAGCAATCCACTTACCTCTCTTACCATCTGGATCCTGGGTTAGGATGTCTTTAACTACTAAATTTGGGACAAAGGCAATAATGTGTGAGTGAAGGATGTATACTCTGAAGTCCTTTAAAGCCTTTACCAAAGCAAAAGCTTGTTTTTCCATAATGTTATACCTCAAAGGGGCATCCCTCAATGCCTTACTAAAGAATGCAATGGGCTGCTCTTGTCCTTGTGGATTTTTCTGTAAAAGGACAGCAGCTATGGTATCTTCTGATGCAAATGAGAAGATATAAAAATCCTTTGAAAAATCAGGACTTATGAGAACCGGTGTCTTGGTTAACGCTTGTTTCACCAGTTCAAAGGATGTCTTTGCTTCCATGGTCCATTTTACCCCTTGCTCCTTTTTCAACATGTTTGTGATATTCCTAAGGAGCTCAGCCAAGTTGGGGATGAACCTTCTCAAAAAGTTTATCTTTCCAATGAAAGACTGTAACTCTTTGATGTTTCGAGGATGAGAGATTTGCAATATGGCCTCAATCCTCATGGGATCAATCTTTATGCCCTGCTCTGAGATGATGTGCCCAAGAATTTTACCTTCTTGGAGACCAAATAAAGTTTTCTTAGGGTTCAAAGATATCCCAAAATTTCTGCACTTCTCGAAAACTTTCCTCAAATGTTCTAAGTGTTCTTCATCTGTTTTTGAAAACACAGTTACATCATCAAGATAGATAATGATGAAGAAATCCAATTCTTCCGAGAATGTTATGTCCATGGCTCTCTGAAAGGTTGCTCCAGCATTCATTAGACCAAAAGGCATTTTCACATACATGAAAGTGCCCCATGGTGTAGTAAAAGTTGTCTTTAATTGATCATCAGGGTGGACTAAGACTTGATTATACCCTGAATAGCCATCTAGCAAAGAAATTCTTTTAGACCCCACCACCCTTTGAAAAATGTGATCCATATTGGGCAAAGGGTAGTTGTCCTTTAATGAAGCTTTGTTTAAATTTCTGAAGTCTATACAAAGCCTGATTTCTCCCGTCTTCTTCCTAACAGACACCATATTAGATACCCACTCAGAATATCTAATAGGGACAATAATGCCAGCATCGTGCATCTTCATGATTTCCTTCTTAACCAATGGCAACTGGACAGGGTTTATTCTACGCAGTTTCTGTTTGAATGGTTTTTGGTTCTCTTTAAGAGGGATTTTGTGCTGTATTATTTCAGTGTCATAGGATTTAAGATCTTCATAACTCCACGCAAAAACATCAGAGAATTCTTTGAACAACTCTAAGTATTTGAGTTTAATGTGAGCTGGTAAAGTTTTAGACAGTTTGATCAATTTCGGTTTTTCCTCACTGTCTATATTACATTCCTCCACTTCAGTTTCTACAAGTTCCAGTTTAGGTTTGTTGGCCATATCATCAAAATCAAACAGCTCTTCTAGAGGGGCCAAACCCTTGGGTAAACTATCATCCTTAGAATGTAGAGTTTCCAATTCCTCTATTTCAGATTTTGCACTTAATTCTGCTTGGTTTCTAAATTCGATAGTCTGAAGGTTTATATCTACCAGCTGTGGAGACGGTTCTTCTTCACCAAGAAAATTTTCTTCGCTGCAGTCTGTATCATAATCTGAATCTGAACTATGGAGTTCAAACTCATTTCTGAATTGCATGAAGTCTTCTATTTGTTTATCTCCATCAAAAACCTGCCAATATTTCTTGTTATCCGGGATAGCTGGTCTGAATTTTATCTGAGAGGTGTCATCATACAGTATTGGGCAGGTTCTAGCAGTAAAGGCCAAATTGTGGGCTGCAATGTTTCTTTTTCTTGGGACAAAAGTCAGTGTGGACTCCCCAAATGTTTTCAAAAGATCCATGACATCATTTCGGTAGGCTCTAAGTCTGGGGTGATTTGCATTATACTCCCCATTAACTTGCCTAATGATTAATTCAGAATCCCCATATACATTGATTCTCTTGGCACCTAACTTTTTCAAGAGATGCAAGCCTAAGAGGAGGGATTCATATTCTGCTATGTTGTTGGAACACTGAAAATTTAATTTACATGAAATACATTCTGTATGATTGTTTTCAGTGTTAGTAATCCAGACACCTGCACTAGCATTTGTTTTGGTGCATGACCCATCAAAATACATCGTCCAAAGAGGAACATTTTCAATTTTATTGTTTTGGTGTATCTCTTTTATATAATTTGATCCCTCCAGTTTTTCATCGGGTTGAGGATCGTCTTCTGGACTGTCAAGTTTAAAGTCTAATGGATTGATGACTTGCAGTTCAAGACCTGTGTTTAGTTTGCTAGGGTTTTTAGACACACTAGACTGTTTCGGCAGTTCAGCGTTGTAGTCCTTCTCCTCCGTTTCAGCCATTGATTCTATTGAAATGATTTTTTCTGTAAGTGCTTCATCATTAAACATGATAAAAGAATCGAGGCTTGTGCTTACAGCGTACAAAGGAGAGTTTCGAGGCTGGTCTTGACTTGTCACTGTGTATTGCATGTGGATTTCCCTGTAAAGTCTTCTAGTCTGATTAAAAACAGGGATAGTTGCATAGGTCATGTCCATCTGCATGGTTCCCTGTAGCTTAGCCCCCCAAGATCTTGACAAAAGCATTCCATACTTTAGGGGAACATCAGCCACAACAACATCCATGACTAAACATTTGGCTGGGATTTGGGCTAAGTTAACACAAAGATCTTTTATCAATCCTAGACATTTAACTCTGCTTGAGTCGAAGGAGTATAAGTCTTTATAAGGTCTGGTAATTTCAAGACCCAGGCTTTCCATTACAGCTTTTGGCATTAAATTATGGGAAGCGCCCGAGTCATGCATAGCATTGTGCAGAATTTTGTCATGAATGTTTAAGCTTACGTAAAAGGGAGGGACAGGGCCCTCTTGGAATTTTCCTTCAATCTCTGGACCAAAAATAAGCTCTGGTTGGTCATCATTAAGATTGAGGGTATCTTCATTATCATCCAAGTTTAAAGCCTTCAAAATTTTAGACCTATATACATGTTGGGCAGCTAACTCAGTCAAAGGAACAGAGATTTTGATCTTCGAGATTTCCTGTTCCAGGCTGAAAAGGTTTTGATTCCTTAAAGCATTGACTTCAGCCTTGTTTATTGCCACTTTACCAGCAATAACAGCTTGCTGATTTGTTTCATCTATAGTTGAAACAGTTGTTTTACCAGGAGTACTAACCGGGATGTTAGTACTGCTAACGTTTGCACTCTGTTTTTCAATATTTTGAGTGTCTTTCTCCTTACCATTACCAGAATTAACGGCCACTGTTTTGTCTTTTTGTTTGATTGTTTTAGACTTAGTCGCAGTGTTGTTTTGAGAAGGTTTGTCAGAGGTTTTATTGTTGGGGGTTTGTTGATTAGACCTACTTCTGAGTTCATATTCCCTTGAAGGCTCTATGACAGCGTTTTCCATGTTTTGATAGTAATTCTCATTATCATTTCTTCTGTCATCGTAAGGTGTATAAAGACCTTGTTTTTTATCATAATGAACTTCGAAGTCATCATCATCCATCCCAAATAAGTTTATATCGTCTTCCTCTGTTATTTGATCTATTTGTTCAACCTCACTTAAAAAATTTTGATGAAAGGGAGGAATGATCTACTGATCATCCTCCCTGGGTCTGTTTGGAGGCTGATTTCTTCTAATATTCTGATTCTGGTTTTGGTTTCTGTTTTGAGGAGCGTTTTGATTTAGACTTGCTTGCGCTCTCTCTAGAATGCTCATTTTATTCATCATTTCTTCCATCATTCTTTCCATCTTTGACCTTGAGGTGGAACGGGTGGATTCCTCTCTAAAAGATACTCTCTTTTCAGCTTTCATCCTTGCTCTCTTCTCCATTAGGTTAACTTCCACAGAAAGGGCACCTCTTTGCATATCTTCCAGGGTTGCAAAGACTCTTTCTCTGAGTGAATATGTCATGTCAGGATCAAACCCTTCAGGAAATTTGTTTAAAGATGAACCCTGAGGAGGTTTTAGTTCAGGGGAAAGTGCATTATACACACTGTTAAATCTGGTACAATAAGCTTGTACACTTTCCGCCAGGTTCCTGTGGAGATTTTTATATTCGGCAAGGACTTGGAGAGGATTCTTCCTCACTTCCCACTTGTTTAAGAATGTTTGATGGAAGCCTCTGAGATCATTAATACTGTGGGGGGTTAAACCCTTAAACCATTTTCTTGCTTCTCCCCCCAAACTTTGAGCAAACAGTCTGAGTTTGACAGACTCATCATCAATTTCATTTCTGTCAAAGTAGTCATTGATCTTGTCCACATGTTGAGATGCTGTTATAGTATTGCTAGCATCATACAATGGAATTTTGGACTGATAGTCCTGTGGAAGATTGACTAATGGTACAGGAAGGACTAAGGGAGCATACCATGCTGCCATGATATGTAGTGGAGGTGGATTTACAAGAGGAGGTGTGGGTTGAAGTGGAGTGGTTTGAACAGTGGATGACGGATGAACAAAAGTGGATGGAACAGCAGTAGACTGCTGAGCTGATCTTGGATGAGAGACACCTAGATTATGTATAAAATGCAAATCAGGAGGTGTTGATTCTCTATTCCCGAGGGTTTCACTTGTTTCGGGAGATGAAAGTGAAGGCTCAGAATCTAGCTGATCTAAATCACCAAATGACCTAGTCCTGAATGGGTTTAAAAAGTCAGTTTGTGATTTCTGAAGAGCTGAAAGATTGTCAGGTACTGAATTAGCTCTTAGGGGTGATCTGAAACTAGTTGAAAATTGTATCTTAGGATACTTCCTAAGGATTCTTTCTGGGTTATCAACTATCTCAGGTGGATCGGGGTCAGGATGGGCTCTAGTGTGAATATTTTTAGGAGCCACAATGTTTGTATGTTTAGACCCAACTAAACAGGAAAAGTTCAACCAGATATGACAATCTTTGGGAGGTTAACTAATCTGTCTTCACAATTCGAATCCTGCAGCCTTGTAACCAGGTTTGAAGGATATTGTAAGAATGAGGTTTCTTTCCAGTGAAGTCTTAAGGTCTGCTCAGGATTATGGAGTCGCCAGGTGGAAATTCTAGAATGTTTTCAACGGGGTACACTGTCCACCACAGTGTTTGTGAAACCTTCCTTTTCAAGGATATCTCAAAACACAACAAACTCTAACCAGAGATTGACTGGGAGGGCATTCACCAGATATGTCACCTCTAAAAGAGGATGAGATCCGGAGGCTACCTGGCCCTTTCCAGACTCTGTCTAAGAGTATAGGGTAAAACACATCAAAGATATAAACAAGATATCAAAAACTAGTGTTTTACTACCAATCTGAAATGTTTTTGGTATTTTCTGAACTGTTTTTATTTGTGGTTTTAAAAGAATGTCCTAACTTTGCCTCAAAACTTAGCTACGGTTATGAAACAAAGACAGTCTATCCTTGTGGCTAAGCTAGCTGATTTTCCAAGGTTAGATAAAAACCTAAAAGAATCCTAGGATTGACCTAGTTTGTCACTGATTCAATTGATCTTCATCTTAATTACCATTTTCTTGGTAGTGCTTGGAAAGGCTGCTTTTTACTCTCAAGATGTTGTATGAAGATTCTGGGTAAGGAGTTCCCCAGCGGAGTCGCCAGAAATGTTATTTCCTGGTGGCTCAGCTGCAAAATAGAACAATTGTCATGGAACCAGAGATTTTGAGTTAAAGTACTTCCCCAGCGGAGTCGCCAGAAATGTTATTTCCTGGTGGCTCAGCTGCAAAATAGAACAATTGTCATGGAACCAGAGATTTTGAGTTAAAGTACTTCCCCAGTGGAGTCGCCAGAAATGTTAGGTCTCTGTAACAAGCAATATTGGCAAAGTCCGATCACAGAGTTAACATCATTTCAACCAACTTTGGGATTCTAGGATCTAGCCCTCCTGAATCCGGAGAGGGATCTCTCCAATATGTACAAAGATGGATATTGTCTTTGAAGTTTAGGGTGATGATATTAGGCTAGATATGAAGGCCAAGGGTTTTGTTTGGTTTTCTCGGATGGTTGAACATAATTGCTGTCTGAGGCGGAAAGATCTATATGCAAATAGGTTCAAAGGTGAGAAGTTGCAAGTAAAAGAGTAAGCTTTGATCATAAAGAAAGATGATGGCAAGTTTTCAATCCATTGGGCTATGGAGTCATAAGAGGATTTAATTGAAACATTCAGGTTCAAGAGTGATCTATGGGGCAAGTCATCTATGCCTAAGGATCTCTTTAAGGCTTGATTTATGGAATGGAGTGGTACAACAAGAAAGGGAAATGACAGATGCAGAACAAAGAGCAGCCTAGGATCTGGTAAGTACTTTGAAACTAGCCAGCCTTTGACCAGGCACTTAAGAAATACATAGAAGCAAACTAGGATCTGGTAAGTACTTTGAAACTATCCGGCCTTTGATACACTTCTAATAGAATACAAATAAAATGAAGGGAAACTTGAAGGCAACCTTTGGAGTAGAAACTAGTGGGCTGGGCTCACCATGATCCTCTCCTAGCTCTTCTTTACTTAGTTACTTCCAAGACAATCACAAAGATAACAAAGAATGGTCTAAGATATGATAAGTACTTCGAAACTAGTCAGCTTTTAACACATCCTAAGGGAAACAATCAAATAGTTGAGCAAACAAGAAAGGGACTCAGGGCTAACCTTTGATTTCCTCAATTCATTCCTTACACAAAATATATTGAAAGTAACATTTAAAAATAACATTCAACAGTGACGAAAAGATGAGGGAATGCCAGCATCTCTCTACTTAGACTGAATTAAACCATTTCTAAATAACACAATTAGAAGAAAACATTGGGATAAATATTTCTCAGCCAGAGTAGGTTACAGATGTACAGTAGGTCCTAACACTATTTAAACTGTTCTTTATAGTGGAAAATGAAACAAATTGAAAACAGAAATAAAATGACAAGTTCACAGTGAGAATAACATCACCATCAGCATAGACCAGGATCCCATAAATCAGCTTGTATTGATGATTCAAACCAGTTACAATCTTCAGGTCCAATGTTTTAATCCATCTCTCTTCACAACCTAACCTATCTGCTACAAACAGAGCTCCAAGAACCGATGAAACCACTATCTACAGTCAAGAGTTTTCAACTCAGTTACACAGAATGTTTCAGCAATTACATTAACAACCAACTAATCCAACCGCTCACTCATCTTCTTCTGGAGTATTTATAGAAGGATGAGGAGGTGAGATCTGATGAAAAGATCTCAAATACAATTAATGCAGAATTAATGTCTTCCTCGCTCTGGGAGGCTCGATGAAGAAATTATACAGGTGTTCCACTGCATTAATGTGTTTATACTTATGAAGTAAGCTCGGAAGGAGCTTTTGTTGACCTTTGAGGCTCTGCGTACTGTTAGACTCCGCCTTGTCTAACCTATGTCAGAGCCAAATGCAGACAGGTAGCTGTCAAAGTCTCAGTTCATTATACAGACCAATGCCAATCAGCGTTCACCCTCTGCTACTTAGATGTTTGCAAAGTTTGTTTTCAGAATGTTTCAATAACACTTGCAGGCTAGGACAAGGACTAGTAGCTGTTTATATCAGGAATGCCATCAATGAGAAATTGATTCTTCTTCAAAACAGGGTTTTGAAGAAGAAATTATCAAATATGTTTTGGTAATAAATAGGTAAGTGGTCAAAATATTTCAAATTTTATAGTTCTTCAGTGGCACCAGCTTCAAGCATCCCTGCAAAAGACAACAAAGTGTCATTAGTCCAAGATTCAGAAAAAGCATGGAAAAGCCAAAGCAAAGCATTGTATTAATAGACCAAATGTCAAAATGTCAAAAACATTATAGAGTGGGTTGTTAAACAAATTTAAAAAGTAATCTGATTTGATGAGATATGTATTTCATATGCAAACATGGCAAACAATCTCATTTGCAAAAGAGCTGCAAGGCAAAAGTCAAATTTGTGTGTTTGGAGGCCAAAGACAAGTTGCAGAATCGTTGACAGGGTTTGGAGGCCGAGCGACCCACCTGGGCAAGAGCGACCCACTTGGGCGTTTTTCACAGTGCAAAATACAACCAGAGCGACCCACTTGGAGCTCGAGCGACCCACCTGGGCGCGAGCGACCCATCTGGGCAGAGCGACCCACTTGGGTTATTTCCGCAGTGTAAAGTTACAAGGTGAGCGACCCACCTGGGCAGAGCGACCCACTCAGAGGTGAGCGACCCACTGTCTACCCTATGTCGAGTCAAAATCACCGACAGTGAAACTGTCAAAGTCTCAGTCCAATATACAGGCCAATGCCAAACAGCTGCTACTTAGATGTTTGCAAAGCTTGTTTTCAGAATGTTTCAATAACACTTGCAGGCTAGGAGAAGGACCAGTAGCTGTTTATATCAGGAATGCCATCAATGAGAAAATGATTCTTCTTCAAAACAGGGTTTTGAAGAAGAAATTATCAAATATGTTTTGGTAATAAATAGGTAAGTGGTCAAAATATTTCAAATTTTATAGTTCTTCAATGGCACCAGCTTCAAGCATCCCTGCAAAAGACAACAAAGTGTCATTAGTCCAAGATTCAGAAAAGCATGGAAAAGCCAAAGCAGAGCATTGTATTAATAGACCAAATGTCAAAATGTCAAAAACATTATAGATTGGGTTGTTAAACAAATTTAAAAAGTAATCTGATTTGATGAGATATGTATTTCATATGCAAACATGGCAAACAATCTCATTTGCAAAAGAGGATTAGCGAAGTCAAGTCATGTTTGGGCCCGAATTCACGTTTGAAACATCGTGGGCCGAGGCTTTTGGGCTCGAGAACAACCCACACAGGCAGCGGCCCACACAAACGAGCGACCACCTGGGTTATTTCCGCAGTGTAAACTTACAAGGTGAGCGACCCACCTGGGCCGAGCGACCCACGCAGAGGTGAGCGACCCACGCATCAACAGAGGTTTGAAAATTCGTTTTGAGCGCCCAGTCTTGTTTGGGATCGCCCCCAGCCGCCTTCAAACAGCTACTATGATGCCTACATGGAAGGAGAGGCTATGCGAGTTCAATTTGAATCATGGTTTGTGAAATACAAGGTTGATACTATTTTGCTGATCATGTTCATGCCTACGAGAGATCTTATCGTTATTCCAATGTGGCTTACAATATAACTAATGGAAAGTATACACCTATATTTAATCCTGCTGCACTTGTGTATCTTACTGTTGGCGATGGGGAAATATGGAAGGTCTTTCAACAAACTTTACAGAGGCGCAACCCAGTTATTCAACGTTTCAGGAATCAAGCTTCAGCCATGGAATTTTTGAAATAAAAAACAGAACGCATGCATACTTCTGCTGGCATCGTAATGAAGATTCATACGCTGTGGTGGCTGACTCCATTTGTTAGCATGATGGCGGGATTTACAATCACCTTTTGAATACAAATCCGTTATGTCTGACCAATGCTGGAGGCGGTGATGAAATCAATCTTGGAGTTTCTTGTCCTTTCTTATATAGCTTCTAGAGTATCCGAAGATTTTCAACGGGTAAATGTAATGTAGCGAGCTAATTTGAAATGAAGATATTCATCACGAAATAGATATTCGATTTCCTGACTTCAGTTAACAATCCAGATGGATCTGCGCTCCATATTTGTCTCTTAATCATTGGCTAGCAGAGATCTTCAAATGGTAAATGTAACATGGAAATCAAAGTCAGAAGCCAGAAGTGCAGATAATTATCCCAGCAAAACAAATCGAATTGGTTAGTCCATTTTGGGTCTTTAGTTGCAGTTCAGAAAATTCAGCTACAGATTCTACTAATTCATTGGTCATCAATAAACAAATATAGCGCTATTCCTTTTAGAGCAGAGTTTTCCTATTATTGATGTAACTGCCCCTTATTCTCATCGATTAGTTAGCATTTCTCATAGTTTATTTAATGTATTGTAAAATCACTTGTAAAAGAGGAGAGAGTTCTGAGAGCTAGTGTAGGAGAAAAACAGAGTTTTATTGTACAGTTTGACAGAGATTTTAATGGAGAAATACAGCTCTGTTTTCTGAGATTCCTGTGGCTTGAAATTTAGCAAATGTTTTTCCTTTTTTTTCATATGTCATCATTATGTTCACAGTTCATTAATCGCCATTTCAATATTGAATGTTTCTAAGTGAGAAAGGCAGAATTCAATTTATTTGCTCTGTCTTGAGGAAGTATTCATAGTTAATGTTTTCTTACGTTACGCTGAGGATCCATCTTCTATGCCTTTGTCGACTTCTCGCTGTTATACCGCCTCAATTTAATTGCTAAACTTCTTGCTTACCTTGCCTCAGGAAATAATCTGCATTTTTCATTTGATCTCTGCTCTCACTGTTTCTTGATCCCACACAGCCCAGAAACCCAACATTTATTAAAACCCTTTTCTATCAGTTTACTAGCCTAAGATCAGTTATGCTTTTGGTCATCTCAGACCTTCTGAAAACCTTTTGCTGAGATAGACCCGGAGAGAGCCCTCTCCTGTCCTCGTAGGGCTAGCTACGAGGCTAAGGTTGGTTTGATGTTGCCTCGAGCCTCGCCTTCTTCAGCCTAAGGCAGATTCGAGCGCTAACATAGTGGCGACCATACTGGGGAAGATGGTTTGTTGTTGATGTGACAGTCGATTTGTAGATTGTCTTGCTCCAGTACATGAAATCAAGTTGCAGATCCGATTGCTGATGGTGGACAGCAGTCAGACACCGCAAGGCTGAAATCATTCACCCGGCGACTTCACACACTAAATAATCCAGACAATCAAATGCTCCATGGTGATTTCACTGCAGGCAGATCAGTAGCTTCAGAATTGTCAAGATGGACCGGATTGCAAGAAGATACGCTCCCATGAGCCGAGATCACATTCCAGGTTTTCCGAATAAGATGCCCAAGGTAGATTGGTCAAGGAATCTGCCTACGTTTAACGATGATGGTAAGAAAGATGCTGCTTTACATTTGGTTAGATTTCACATGCATATTCGCAAGTTGAAGGTGGATTTTCTTGAAGATTGCTTGATGAAGATATTCCTGGCCACTCTGGAAGGTGAAGCCCAATCTTGGTATGAAAATTTGCCGCTGGCCTGTATTTACTGTTTAAAGGATTTTCATGCTCTGTTCATTGAAAGATATCAAGTATCTTATCCATCATTAAATTTAGTTCATGACTGTTGCAAACATGCTTCTACTTTTATTGAAAGCCTGGAGAAATATTATGAAGATGATAATTTCATGAATGATGAAATCATGGAGGCCCTGTATGAGAATCCATTTCAGCAACATGAAGAGAACCTAAAGGATACCTATCAAGGTGCTCAGGAGACTTTGCAGCAGGTTGATGGCCATATGGCTGAAAATGATGAAAGGGAGAATGTCATTTCAGATCTGCCCACGGAAGACAGCAGCATGCAAGTAAGTCCAGTTCTAATTGCAGATAGTGATAATGTCCAGACAACTACTTCAGATTCAGATTCAGATCATGATGACCAAGCATATCTTGTGTTGAAGCCCATCAAGGAGAACTCTGCTGTTGAAATCATCTGGGATGCAGAAGACACAGTAATGGATCCAAATGTTCTCGGTCATACTGTCAGCTTATCATTAGAATACAGCCTTCGTGAAGAGGTGATTCAGTCAGTTCATGAAAGACAGAATGAGATCTTTGTGCAAGTAAGTGATAAATCTCCTTTCAATAACTCAGTAATGAATGATAGTTTGAATGCCCTGTCATATGAAGATAATTACTATTTAAGCAGAAGAAAACAAAAGGCATTGTCTCCTTTGTCTGAAGATGAGATAGATCTACTTTTGAAAGGTCATGTTTCAGCCAAAACTACAACAGATTTGCAGTGCATACATAATCAGGAAAGTGTTGGTGAAATTTCTTCCTCTGTTGAAAAAGATGATTGTCTTGTAATCAGTTGTGTAGATCAGCAAACAGATAATTTTTTCCTTCACAAAGATGATAAGGTTGTCATGTTTGATAATCTTGAAGATTGTTTTTTGTTTAAAAATGATCTAGATCATGAAGTTGAAGAGTATATGTCAGAATTTTTAATGGTCAAGGAACCTACAGCTAACACTCAGATGGCAGATCTGTGCATTTCTATCCCTCAGAAATCAATTGTCCTTTCAGATCAGAGTGAGGTGATTACTAGTATTTTTGCAGCTGGATCTCCAGATAAGCCAGTGCTTCAGGATTTTCAAGACCCCTTCAGCATTCTTCTGCAAACATTAGAAAGGATAAATATTGCCTGGTTTATTATCATAAGATTTGGTTTCAGTGATTGTGTTGAGTTGCCTACAGGTTCATCATTCTGTCTGCTCAAGGAGAGTAAGAGCAGAAATTTGAGGTGTAGCCATCTGCTGGATTGGTTGCATTGGAAAGCCAATTATACATGATTGTACATATCACATCAGTATGCAGGGGGTTGCCATCGGGGTTTTGAAATTTTGATGGACTGCTGCCCTTTTCAGAGAGTTTTTGTTTAATTCAGTCATTTCAGTTTGCATCAAGTCAGTGTGAGTCGAATTTCTAGTTTAAAAACTGAGTTATCAGTCTTTAGTTTGTTTGTCAGAATAATGATTCCATCGCCCAATGGATGGAGGCACTGTCTGCTCTCCCAAAGTTCTGCGGTTCTTGGCACCTCCAAGAAGCGGCAGCTGCCATCCCCATTGGAGCCAATGTTAGACTCCGTCTTCTCAGGTCCTCTGTCAGAGTCCAATTCAGATAGGTAGCTATCAAAAGTCTCAGTTCAATATACAGGCCAATGCCAAACAACTTTCACCCACTGCTACTTAGATGTTTGCAAAGCTTGTTTTCAGAATGTTTCAATAACACTTGCAGGCAAGGAGAAGGACCAGTAGCTGTTTATATCAGGAATGCCATCAATGAGAAATTGATTCTTCTTCAAAACAGGGTTTTGAAGAAGAAATTATCAAATATGTTTTGGTAATAAATAGGTAAGTGGTCAAAATATTTCAAATTTTATAGTTCTTCAGTGGCACCAGCTTCAAGCATCCCTGCAAAAGACAACAAAGTGTCATTAGTCCAAGATTCAGAAAAGCATGGAAAAGCCAAAGCAAAGCATTGTATTAATAGACCAAATGTCAGAATGTCAAAAACATTATAGAGTGGGTTGTTAAACAAATTTAAAAAGTAATATGATTTGATGAGATATGTATTTCATATGAAAACATGGCAAACAATCTCATTTGCAAAAGAGCTGCAAGGCAGAAGTCAAATTCGTGTGTTTGGAGGCCGAAGAAAAGTGGCAAAATCGTTGACAGCGTTTGAAAGGCAAGAGCGACCCACCTGGGCGCGAGCGACCCATCTGGGCAGAGCGACCCACCTGGGTTATTTCCGTAGTGTGAAGTTACAACAAGAGCGACCCACCTGGGCCGAGCGACCCACGCAGAGGTGAGTGACCCACGCGTCAACAGAGGTTTGAAAAATCATTTTGAGCGCCCAGTCTCGTTTGGGATCGCCCCCAGCCGCCTTCAAACAGCTACTATGATGCCTACATGGAAGGAGAGGCTATGCGAGTTCAATTTGAATCATGGTTTGTGAAATACAAGGTTGATACTGTTTTGCTGATCATGTTCATGCCTACGAGAGATCTTATCGTTATTCCAATGTGGCTTACAATATAACTAATGGAAAGTGTACACCTATATTTAATCCTGCTGCACTTGTGTATCTTACTGTTGGCGATGGGGAAATATGGAAGGTTTTTCAACAAACTTTACAGAGGCGCAACCCAGTTATTCAGCGTTTCAGGAATCAAGCTTCGGCCATGGAATTTTTGAAATAAAAAACAGAACGCATGCATACTTCTGCTGGCATCGTAATGAAGATTCATACGCTGTGGTGGCTGACTCCATTTGTTAGCATGATGGCGGGATTTACAATCACCTTTTGAATACAAATCCGTTATGTCTGACCAATGCTGGATGCGGTGATGAGATCAATCTTGGGGATTTCTTATCCTTTCTTATATGCTTCTACAAGTATCCAGAAGATTTTCAAAGGGTAAATGTAACGTGGCAGGCTAATTTGAAATGAAGATATTCATCACAGAAATAAGATTTGATTTCTATTTAATGACTTCAGTTAACAATCCAGATGGATCTGCGCTCCATATTTGTCTCTTAATCATTGGCTAAGCAGAGATCTTCGGATGGTAAATGTAACATGGCAATCAAAGTCAGAAGCCAGAAGTGCAGATAATTATCCCAGCAAAGCAAATCGAATTGGTTAGTCCATTTTGGGTCTTCAGTTGCAGTTCAGAAAATTCAGCTACAGGTTCTACCAATTCATTGGTCATCAACAAACAAATACAACGCTATTCCTTTTAGAGCAGAGTTTTCCTATTTTCATGATTATTGATGTAACTGCCCCTTATTTTCATCGATTAGTTAGCATTTCTCATAGTTTATTTAATGTATTGTGAAATCACTTGTGAGGAGAGAGGAAGAGAGTTCTGAGAGCTAGTGTAGGAGAAAAACAGAGTTTTATTGTACAGTTTGACAGAGATTTTAATGGAGAAATACAGCTCTGTTTTCTGAGATTCCTGTGGCTTGAAATTTAGCAAATGTTTTTCCTTTTGTTTCATATGTCATCGTTATGTTCACAGTTCATTAATCGCCATTTCAATATTGAATGTTTCTAAGTGAGAAAGGCAGAATTCAATTTATTTGCTCTGTCTTGAGGAAGTATTCATAGTTAATGTTTTCTTCTGTTTGACAAGGATCCATCTTCTATGCCCTTGTCGACTTCTCAGCAGTCTTGTCATTCCGTTTACCTCAATTTAATTGCTAAACTTCTTGCTTACCTTGCCTCAGGAAATAATCTGCATTTTTCATTTGATCTCTGTTCTCACTGTTTCTTGATCCCACACAGCCCAGAAACCCAACATTTATTAAAAACCTTTTACATCGGTTTAGCCTAAGATCAGTTATGCTTTTGGTCATCTCAGCCCCTTGAAGATCCTTTTGCTGGGATAGACCCGGAGAGAGCCCTCTCCTGTCCTCGTAGGGCTAGCTACGAGGCGAAGGTTGGTTTGATGTTGCCTCGAGTTTTGCCTCTTTCCTTTGTGGCGGTCGACGCTAACAAAGCCAATCTAGGCTAATTTGGTCTTCTTCCCCGTGGAGTCGCCCAGGAAATGTTATGTCCCCGTAATTTGCAAGATTGGCAAAGTCAAACTGCAGGGAGAACACTATTTCAACCACTTTGGGATTCTAGGATCTAGCCCTCCTGAATCCAGAGAGGGATATCTCCAATAAGTGCAAAGATGGATTTATATTTAAGTTTTGGGTATGATATTAGGCTAGTTATTAGGAGCAAGGGTTTTTTTTTTGTTTTGGATGGTTGAGCATGATTATTATTTGAGTGGAAAGTTCTAAATGGAAAGAGTTTCAAAGGTGTGAAGTTGAAAGCAATCAGAACAAGCTTTGGCTAGAAGATGGATATAATGTTGGTTTTTAGTCCATTAGGATATGGAGTCATAGTAGGATTTAATTGAAACAAAAAGGTTCAAGAGTGGTCCATGGGGCAAGTCATCTATGTCTAAGGATCTCTTTAAAGTTGATTTTATGGAATGAAATGATACAACAAGAAGGGGAATTAAACAAATGAAGAACAAAATGCAGCCTAAGATCAAGTAAGTACTTTGAAACTATCCTGCTTTTGGCATACACTTAAGAAGGACATAAAAGTAATCTAAGATCTAGTAAGTACTTCGAAACTAGCCAACATTTGATGCACTTTCAATAACAAACATTTAAACACAAAGGGACTTTAAAAGAAATTGTTGGAGAAGAAACTAGAGGATAGGTCTCACCATAGACTTCCATAGCTCATTCTTTAATTAGTAAAATTTCAAGACAAACACATAAGATAACGAAGAATATTCTAAGATTAGGTAAGGACTTTGAACCTAGCTTTCTTTCAACACATTCTTAGGGAAACTTTCAGGACTTACCTTTGGAGAAAGAAGCTAGAAAACGGGGCTAACCATCACTTTTCTAGTCCAACTTTAATGAGAAAATAATGAAAATAACATTCAAGAATAATGTTTAAAGTAAACATTAGGATGAGGGAACGCCAACATTCCTAACTGCTTGATTGTATTAAATCATTCTTAAATAAACACACTGGAAGAAAACATTAAGATAAAGCTTATCAGTAAGAGAAGGGTACTGGTAAACAATAGATCCTAACTCTATAATTGCTTATCTTTATAAAAGAAGATGGACAGAATGGAAACAGAAAAAAAATAACAGTTTACAATAAGAAAAACATCACCATTGACATAGACCAGGATCCCATAAATCTACTTGTATTTGATACTTCAAACCAGTTACAATCTTCAAGTCCAATGTTTTAGTTCATCTTCACTTCTCAGCCTAACTTATAAGATCACAAACAGAGCTTCAAGAGCCTTTGAACACTATTTACAGATAGAAAGTTCGAGCACAAGTATATTTCAAAGTTCTGCAACCAACATTTTCTTGTCTTCTATAGAAGTATTTATAGAAGAAAAGAGGAGGTGGGAGGGAATAAAAGATCTCCCAAGTTCAATTAATACAGATTGATGCTTCTCGGCCTTTGAGGGGCTTAATGGAGAAGAGTATAGATATTTTCTTGACATTAATTGATTTGTGGGTAAACTCGGTGGGAGCTTTTGTTTACTTTT
>JAXQQM020075193.1:0-132677 GCA_034641835.2 Pinus albicaulis | reverse complement strand
TGCATGACCTCCTGGTCTATTGCGCTATGCTCACGTTGAGCCTACCTGAAGTTTCGCTGAATTTCGACGGTCGGTTGTTCCCGATTTGACGAAACAAGTTTTTAGCTCCAGAGCTCTTTTTCCAAATCAGCTATGCAATAATGAACCAATTGAGAGGTAATTTGTGTATTTATGGCTAAAAAATTGAAAATTTTTGCAAAAATTTCCTTATGCTTATTTTTTCGATCTGTCTTACGCTGTATAACTTGATTGCTTGGAAGTGCCTAGTTTGGTATGTTTCAGGTACATTTTGACGATTTCGAGACTTTTTCCGGTTTTTGGCCCATGTGTTCAGACTCTTCACGGCAGGTATATGATCTTCACTGGCATATAGGTTAGGGAATCACTTTCCGTTGCATCTTGCATTCTAGCCTCCATACTGATCACTTGCCTTAGGGTCGATCCCATCAAGTCATGAGTATTACACCCATTTCACTCGCCGATTTTTAATCATGACTTGATGGTAGAGCCTTCCTTTACATGGGCTTCCTAGTTAGTTCCTCGCTATCACTTGTTGCCCATGTTGCTTTTTATGTAGGCTCGGGAGTCCTCTTTAGTCCCGCCATGTCTTATGTGTTGAAGCTTCATTCTTCTTCTTCATCACTTATCATTTTTTCTGGCTTTTACCCTAGAGGCTCCCCGGTGTCGTTAAGTTGTATTACTGCATTGCATATTGGCTACTTGTTTATCCTGGCCTTTAGCCGGCTTCATTTGGACTCGATGTTTAAGCCAACTTTTGACCTTGACTTTTTGTACAAGTTAACCATTGCATGCACTTAGCTATCACGACTTGACACCTTTGTACCCATGGATGGAACGTTCCTCTCAGTATCACTGACCAGTTTTCGCCACCTTGCATTGAGCATAGGATTGTTCCAATCCCAGGAACTAGTGCATCTGCTTTCTTGATACTCGTTCTATCCATTGTACCATAGCATTCTTTTATTCTTTTTTCAGGCTTATTATATGAAAAAGACAAAAAAATTAAATATAACAAAAAAGAGCAGGAACGGGATGTATCTTCATTATTTTGATGGCAGTACAGAGTCAGTTTGTCGCCCTTGAACAAAGCACATATACTTATATATATTTCCTTCATTTGGGATGGTTCTAGTTTGACCTAGGTTCAGCCTTTACCATGTTTCACTTGTCAGTTCTCCCCCAGTTGGTTATCTCTTCCAATCATATGGAGAGTTTGTTTTGCCTCCTGCAAGACAGACTTATACAGTGTCACTTTTTACTGCCATGGTCATCACAGAGTCGTGCTTTTGTTCAAGGGAAGTCTAGCCCGAGTCGGCCATTCTGCGGTGTCTCTTGACTCATTATTCAGTCGGCCTTCCCGGTCTTGTCAGTATCATGTTCTATCACATCAGATGTTTTGGTCTTCTGCTCGTGCTGGTTTGAGAAGGTCCCCATTGACTTCTTGCCGGCGGTTTTGTCTCTTATCGACTACGACACATTGCTCTGAGAGCAAACCTAGAGCCGCACCTTGGGCCTATTTCCATCATTGATAGGTGACCTCGTGCTCAGCATTTGATCACCATCATGGGTCTTTGACTGAGTGGTTTCCCCTGTGTTCGACGTCAGCACACATTATCACACTTGGGATTCGTGCAGTACCTGGATTTCCATTTGACCCTATCGGTGGATTTCTCGCCTCTGTGTCAGCTTTCATTATTGGTTGGTTCAGAGGGTTTCTTCCGTGCGCTAGCTTCATCTCGTGCACGTCGGAAACGTACTTCGGTTTTGGTTCCATCACTCTCCTTCGTCCGATTCCTTCCAAATCTTGGCCTGCGGGTTACACTCGCGCTGGACTGATGTGGGATGCCTTAATGCCTTCCTTCCAGCAGATCTTTTCCCATCGACTCTGACTCATTGCTCTGGGAACAAGATCTAGAGTCTTTTTTTCAGTACCTTAGGGTTTGCAGTCATCAGTGGCAGACTCTTCGCTATCGACAGTGGGGATTCATCATTGCCTCCTGATTGGTAGATTATTTCAAGTGTTCGACTTCAACTCATTCATTCGCACTTGTTAGATTGTACTGGGGCACCTTGACACTCATTTTCATTATTGGTGGGTTGTCTCACGTTGGTTAACGGTATACATCATTGACCGGTAATCCAACGATTTCTCACATGGTCGACTTCACCTCATTTATTCCCATTGTGTAGAATTGTGCCATAGTGATCGGTGAAGACCTCAGGTTGCATCAGCATTTCTCGGTTCACTTTATGACAGTCCATTTAGTTTCTGCCAGTGATGCCATCCACCCTTATATGTTGCAGTTCAGTACAGCAGCATCCTATATGTTGGCTCCCGAGTTGCGTGATAGTACCGTTTGTTCCACCCCTTATGATTTGGTACTTGGAGATTCAGTTACTTATTTGATCAGACATCCAGTTGCACCATCTTTGATCAGCTTTCTATATGTGATACTTGGACATTGATTCAGACTTGTATTTCCGGGCCCTGCTCAGATGATTCACTATGTACTTTCAGTTCAGTTATACTTGTATACATGTTGGATCTATTCAGTACTTTCTATATATATGATGTATTTTTGACTGAGCATGGGTATGCCCGCCTCAGCATGTGTTGACTCTCTGATTTCTTTCATTGGTTTTTGGCAGTCTGAAATCTGGTGAAGTCCTCTCTTGTCCTTGCGAAGTTCTTTCTATGTGCATAATACATTTCGGCCATCATGTACCCCTTCTGACCTCATATATTAGGGGGCATCTGTTATAGCATCATTTCTCACTTTGACATGATTCATGATTGCTTCATGGCTTTTTGGGCACCCATTCCTACAGACTTGGACAAATTCACTTAAAAACAGTGGAAAATCCTCCATACGCGACTATGCCCGTGTTTTTCCGCATGTATACGCGAGTACAGCTAGAATTTTCCGTGTATGCCATTTTAATGATTAAAAAATATATAAAAATCCCTAATTTCGCGCTGGGTTGATGGTTACTCAGGTAGTTCAACCACCCCAGCCCGTGGCCAACTGTTTCCAACTGCTGAAACTACTTGGAGGGACTATAAAAGCCCTCATGTGTATGGCCTAAGGGAGAGAGAGAATTATTGATATTATACTCTGTTGGTATTCCCTATCCAAGTCTGATTCCCCGTGCCTCCTGCACTTTCCCAGTTCATTGTAGGAAACCCTTGTTTCCTTGAGATACACATCCCTTTATATGTGATCTCGTATGCACCAGTTTGGAAGGAGTCTTAGCGAGGCAAGGGCTGGACGGATCCGGACGACGGTCTGCGAAGGCCTTGGAAGGATCAGGTGATCTCTCCTCTTGATTACTTTTGTACGTACTATTTATAATACAGAAGTATCATGCTGTTCCCGAAATAAACATGTTAGTGTATGCTTTAATGTATGAAGAATATCTGTTATACATGCATTCATTATGATTTATTCAATGTTTTATATGAATCTCACTAACATATAGAGTAGAAATATGCTGTACAACTTGTCCTTTGTGCTGGTTTCTTCTTGTATTTCAGGTTAAGGAGGAAGGACGGTTGCAGGGAGTTTGAACTCCACGTGGATCTACTTCAAACGTAGGACCAACGGGTAAACCTCTCATTCTGCTCTATTTAGTTTTTATGAATATGCATGATTGTGTGAGTCTCTGTTAAGTAGTACGCCCCTGCTCTGTGGAGGTTGAATCCCAACCAACCTCTAGGGTGTTAATTCCCCGAAAGGCGTGGTCCGGGGCCCAACCCCCCGGAATTTCTCGGTGAATTCACATACTGCGTGTAATTGGGTGTACAATGCCTAAGTATCCAAATGATGCCTGTGTTATATTCCATTTAATAAAATTCTAGTTACTTTTCCTTCAGTATTGTTAGCAATTGTGTTCTTGATTTAGATTAATCGCATTTATATTTTCTGAGTTGTCATAATGCTTCTGGTCTCTTTCAATGTCATTGCAATTGGTTCACAGATCGTAGAATAATTTCTTTCCATGT
Organism: Pinus albicaulis; assembly: GCA_034641835.2. Taxonomy (NCBI): domain Eukaryota; kingdom Viridiplantae; phylum Streptophyta; class Pinopsida; order Pinales; family Pinaceae; genus Pinus; species Pinus albicaulis. The sequence continues at coordinate 128,653 of JAXQQM020075193.1, read as the reverse complement.
TACTTTCCCTTACGGACTTCATTCTCCTTTCAGCATAGCGAAGTGTTTGATCATTAATTAATATAAATTAATTAGTTTACAAGAGAATTACATTGCAAAATTATCGAAGTAATTATTGATGTTCAATTCAATTTAATTTTTGTTCAGTTTAGTTAGACTGCCCTTCAATTCAGTTTGATTGCTATTGTTCGATGTCATTTAATTACTGTCAGTCTATTTAAATTGTTGTCCAATTTGATTAGACTGTTGTTCAGTATATTTAGATTGCTGTCCAATTCGATTAGGTTGTCGTTCAGTTTATATAGATTGTTGTTCAATTCAGTTAGACCACTGTTTAAATTCAATTAGATAGCTATTCACTCCATTCAAATTGTTGTTCAAGCCATTGTTCTGTTGTTCGAACGTAGGCTTGACAGAAGAATCAACTAAGCCAATCTTAGTTAGGTTAATTGAATTCAGAAGGCTAGCTAATCCTTCCTCATAAGTAACATAGAGTAACTATTAATCATTTTCACTCGCATATACCGTGCTAACACTCTTGAAATAAGAAGAATTACCTCGGGTAGATAATTAAATGAGGAGCACTAGAGTTGTCTATAATAAGCCACCTCTAACCACCAAAATTTTGGCACCATTGCCGAGGAGAGTGTTAAGAGTGATCTCCTTCATTCATATTTCTCCACTGTTGTGAAGAATTGGGTATTAAAAATGAGAGGTAAGAACCTACATGCTTGCAAGCAACATGCTTGCCCTTAGCCCACTTCCCAGCAAGTCATACAAAGACCAGTAGAATAGGTGCTCTTGTTTTATGACTAGGAGGAAAAAGATAGAAACAATATGAAATCATTCACAAACATCCTCAGAATACAAAGGGCGGGTGACCCTTGGAATAATAACATATATAGATGAAATCATTAAGAAATATGAATCTCAGGAATTTATAGGACCCAGAACTGTTTCCATTCAAAGTCCTACCATACTCCCTCAGGCAGCAGCCTCACCAACTGTAGCCTACGTCGAGATTCACTGTGAGACAGAAGGGTCTGAGCGAAGCCTTGAGACTACCGATCATATAGGTACTGACCCTTCAAAAGAGGGAGGTTCTTGCAACTTACAAGAAGGGGGGGGAGAAACTAGTGGAGGAATTCGCATACAAATATCAGAACCCAAGTCCCCTAAGGGAGTAGTCGAAACCGAAGTACTTAGGATTCCAAATCAGGGAAGTGTTGTAAAACCACCACTGCATTCACCTCCCAAATCCATCCCAATTACTCCTCCAGATCAGGAAATTCCCGAAGATTTCTGGCACCTCTTTGATCAGATGGAAAATAATCAAAACCAAAAATCAAAGGCAAACATCAACATTGGAATACCCCATTGTTGATCATACTGCTAATGCCCCTATGAAATCCATTCCCTTACACAACATTCCCACCTTCCATGGATTGACCACAGAGGATCCTGATGCATTCCTATTCGAATTTGATGTCTTATGTAGGGGATATGACTACACCACTAATCCTCAGAAACTAAAATTATTTCCTTCCACCTTAAAAGGAACTGCACGACGCTGGTTCATGGGATTTGATGGGGGAACTATAAATAACTGGGACCAGATGAAGAACATATTCCTTACCAAATACCAATACTATTGTCAAACTCGAGATCTAAAAGATGAGATATTCAATATGTCCGCAAAAGACAATGAAACATTAGAAGAATATGTAGAAATATTTTAATACAATTTACAAAGGTCTCCATATACCACATTATCCAAGGACATCATAAAGGCCACAATGATTAAAGGAATGAAAGAAGAATGGGTGGAAATTACACTTAACATCATGGGAAAAGGAGATATTCACCAGGAGGAATATGATGATATTATTTCCCTATGCATTAGATTCTCCTGAGGTAATGCCCGAAATAGACCAATTGGGCGGGATTCTATAAAAAAGAACCTTAAAGATGGCAATGTAACTAGAACAAAATTTGGCAATCTGTTAGAGGATTTCAAAACTGACAACTTAGGTACTTTGACAAAGCAGCTCGACGTTTTACAAGCCAAGCAAAAACAAGTAATAGCGGAACAGAACTTGGCCGTCTTTTTCCCAAGATGTCAGAAGAAGCACAGCCAGAGGGAGTGTCCGTTAGACAAGGTTCAAACTTGTGCCATCTGCACTAAGGATCATGTTACAGACCAATGCCCTTCACTTCCCGGGCTAAAATCAGTCTATAAGGAACTAGAAGAAGAAACAGAACCAGTCTATTTAATGAATCAACGTCGACAATGGCAAGCACGACCAGGTATGCCATCAGACCTACTGTAGTTCTTTCCTTCTTCACAGTTTAACCAGAAAAACCCAGCAAAAACATGGTAGACTTAAAATCCTTTTCCTACTTGGCCAAACCATTCATTTCCTATGCCACCCTAACCTATACCATCTTCACCAGGGAATAATTGGCCGAACTTCCCTTATTCTCCACCTCATTAGCAAAATGTTCCATATAAAACTCAGTGGCCAAACCCCCCTCCTCAAAACACTAACCGGAATTGGAAGTGACCCATGGGAATGACCAACCTGCCAATAGGAGCAAGGACCCAAAATCAACCCACGCTACTAGCGCCATACCTGGTCCAGCACAACTAGCAACTTATCATACGCCCCCAATTGCTAGCTCAACCCAATTCTAATCCTAACAACAGGCCGGTTCAAATAATTCAGATCATAGAAAATCCAAATTCCAGCATTGGACAAAAGCAGTGCAACGAACTAAGGCTAAAGTCAAGACGTACCATATTACCGATGGAAGATACGACTCCACCTCAGCCCCAAATTGAAACTCTAATTGAACCTATCCTAACAAACATAATGGAAATAGAAATAGGTAAAGATAAGGAAGTGGTTGATCAACAAAGACCTGAAGAACTTAGGGTGACTCTGCCTCCCTTTCCTAAAAGATTAACTTTGCTGAGACCTATAATCACTCTAGATTTTGACATCTTGGGGGAATTAAGAAACCTTTGTATCAAAATTCCTCTCCTCCAAGCTATCCAAGGCATCCCATTTATGCAAAAACAATTAAAGAGCTATGTGGAAAAAACAAGTCAAAAAAACCAAGGCTGCACCCACCGTTCACGTGGTAGGAACGCTATCTGACTTGTTACTAGGTAGGGAACCGCCAGTGAAATATGAGGACCCAGGAAACCCCATTGTAACAGTACAAATAACTGGCCACTCATTTCCAAACACATTGGTCGACCTGGGGTCAGCCATTAACATACTTACTACCGGGGCCTGTGAAGAGCTAGGCATATCAACTTTAGAATCGATGGCTACCCTATTGGAGCTCGCTGACGGATGCGTTATTAAACCAGAAGGAATAGTGTAGGGAATCCTGGTCTCTGTGGACTCATGGGAATACCCAGCTGATGTTTTAGTTATTAACCCAAAAAACAGGATGGAAGGGCACCCATTGATTCTTGGGCAGCCTTGGCTGGCTACAGCAGATGCTTACATAGGCTGTCGAGCAGGTAGCATGACTATCACAAGAGGAGATTCCATAAAAAACATCATTATTTATCCACCTTCCAAACCAAGCCTACCCACGGTAAAAATTCACAAACATCCATGTACATATTGGGAGCAAAACATTTTCCCACCTCTAACACTAGTAGAAGCTCTCAAATTTACGGATCAAACTGAAGATGATGTAATCAATAAATTTATGAATCAGTTACCCACAGCTGGAAATTTAAAATTCCAGATGTTAAGAGTAGTATGTGAAAATGAAGATCAAGAAAACCCTGTGACAGATATTGAAGGTCATCATGTTTCCACAACTACTATATGTAACAACATACCTATTTAGATTGAGCCAGGAAAAATTCTGAATATTAATGGCAATTTAGATAATAACCAAAAGTGAAGGCTCATAGAAATCCTACGGAAGCATCAAGGGGAATTTTCTTGGGATTACCAAGACATGAAAGGTTTAGACCCACAGCTATGCACCCACCACATCTATATCGATAGGGACACATGCCCCATTAAGCAACCTCAATGAAGGCTAAACCCACACTTAAAAGATATCGTAAAATAGGAACTGTAAAAACTGTTAGATGTAAATTTCATTTATCCTATTTGAGATAGCAAATGGGTCTCCCCCCTAGTAGTCGTCCCTAGAAAGAATGGGAAATTGAGAATCTACATAGATTACAGAGAACTGAATAAAGCAACCCAGAAAGACCATTTCCCCCTTCCCTTCATTGACCAAGTCCTTGAAATGGTAGCAGGGAAGCAGTTCTTTTCCTTCCTTGATGGGTTCAGTGGCTACAATCAAATCCAAATAGCTCTCGAAGATCAGGATAAGACAACCTTCACTTGCCCATGGGGTACTTTTGCTTACTGATTTTTACCATTCGGATTATGTAATGCCCCAACAACATTCTAGAGGGCCATAATTAGCATTTTTTTCTGATTTAATAAACGAAGGGCTTGAAATCTATATGGATGACTTCACACCGTATGGGGAGGACTTCGATCAAGCCTTAGAAACACTAAAGAAGGTGTCAGAACAATGTATTTCTACTAGTCTATGTCTAAGCGATGTGAAATGTCACATGATGATGACGGAGGGAGTGATCCTAGGTCACTACATTTCTGTGGCTGGGATACAGGTAGATCTGACTAAAATAGAGGTAATCCTTCTATTATCTACACCTCATACACAGACTGAGGTACGCAGTTTTTTGGGATATGCAGGGTATTATCTTAGATTTATAAAAAACTTCTCACAAATAGCCACACCTTTGTATGCATTAACTGGAAACGTTGAATTTCGTTGGACTAATAAATGTGACACCACTTTTGCAGATCTGAAGAAACTGGTCACGACAGCACCAATCCTATGGGGGCCTAACTGGAAACTGCCTTTTCACATTTCTTCAGACACCTCTAACACAGCAATCAGAGCAGTTCTCGGCCAAGAAGAAGACAGAAAACCTTATGCCATTTACTATATCAGCAAAAACCTCACTCCAGCTGAATTGAATTACACTGTGACCGAGAAAGAATTCCTAGCTGTCATTTATGCTATTAATAAATTTAGGCACTATATAGCCAGTTATCAAGTATTCTTGTATACTAATCACTCTGTTATTAGATATCTAGCCAATAAACCATTCACGAATGGGAGAATAAATCGTTGGTTTTTTTTGTTGCAGGAATTTGATATAACAATCAGAGACTGTCCAGGAAAGGAAAACGTGGTCGTAGACTTCCTTTCTAGAGTTCCCAAAATAGACAACACACTAGCAGTCGATGATTAGTTCCTTGATGAACATTCTTTTGTTGTAATAGAAAAAGCACCATGGTATGCAGACGCTGCAAATTACTTGGCAGTCGGGAAGCTACCCAGACATTTAACACCTAAAGAATGGAAACTAATTGTACAACGTAGCGCGAGGTTCTCCTGGATCGAAGGTTACCTCTTCCACACAAGGGCCGATATGCACATATGCATATGCATCAGAGAAGACTAAATCTATGACATCCTACAAGCCTACCACGATGAACCTTGTGGCGGCCATTTCCGTTAACACGTACGGGGCATAAAGTGCCTCAATTAGGCTATTATTGGCCTACAATTTTCAAAGACACAAAAAAATATGTCCAAGCTCGTGATAGCCGCCAAAGAATGGGCCGCCTAGGCCAAGATGATGAAATGCCGGTGGCTGCCTACAATTGGAACCTATCAGGTTGGCTCCCTCAACTGCTAATGTTGAAGGATGCTCCTCCATGGTTGTGATAGCGCTGATATAAGTCTCCTCAAGAGATGGTGAGGGCTTTTCCATCTCTGATTGTTCTTCATCAAATCTCTTGATCACCCTCTAAGTGAGATCTACAAGAGTAGATACTCTTGCATGACTTATGTGACTGAACCACCAAGTGCTTGCTTTGCCCTTCATGTGCAGCGTTGCAATCTCTACTGCTTCTCTTTCTACCACTGGATGTAGTAGGAATGATGCTACAAGTCTCATTGTCCAAGCCCTTTTTGAAGATGATCCATCAAAATTAGACAATAGAAACCTATTTCCCTTCATTCTTCTTGTGTTGCAAGGTCTCCTTTCTTCCTCCAATTGAATGAATTATGGGAAGGCTAGAGTCTCCTTGAACGCTCTAGGTTGAGTATTGTACTCAACAAGGTATTCACTTAGAATCTGATGTTCCAAGTGTCTCTCATTCTTCTAGTCTTCTTCTTGGTGGGAATAGGAAGTGCATGGTCCTTCCTCTTCTTGAAACCCTCTGGGAGTTTCTTGGCATCTCTTCTCCTTCATCAGCTTGACCTCCTGGGAGAGGTTCTTACTATATTTGAAAAGTGATGAGAGTAAACTCATCCTCTCCATCATTCTGATATTTCTCCTTCTGATAGCTGGAACTCACATGCTGAGCCAAAAGATCGTGCTTTGATACCACTGTAATATCCCCAAATTGGGATTGCTAGCAAGGCATGCCTAAAAACGCATTTTTCAGGAATGTATGCTACAGAAAACAAGATTACCCTTGGATATCTTAGATATGATAATCTAAGATCCAAATCCAAGAGGAAATTAGAAACCAAGCAAACTAGGTGAGATAAACAAGCCTCTCACGCCTAGAATGGCTGGAAAATGCCCAATAATGGTACTGTAGCAATATGTAAACACAATTCTGGAGCAGCACCAAGCTATTCATCCATGGAATGTGTCAAGAAACACATTATAATCAGTTTTTATTACAAAAACTATCTTATTCTTCACTTTAGAGTCCAAAAGTTGGGGAAAAGCAGCAAAATAAGCCCCAAAAACGTTATTCCAAACTATTTACGTAATTACAGAGGAAAATAATGGTGGGATCCCTTATAATATGTCATATGGGACTCACATGCCAAATTTGAGAAGAACAAAATCACTCTAGCTATGTTAAACAGATCTCTCGGTCCCAATATGGCTCAAAAAGGCCCAAACCCCATGACTTAACTTATGCAGAATTTACTAAAGCATATACAACATGATTTTCTGAGGATTTCAGATATAATATGATGCAATAATATATATGGAGTTTATTATATCAAAACATGGAGTACAATGGAGATCTAGCTCCTTTTATACATCAAAGAGATAACCCGACAAGGGTTTCGTGAGAGAACAAGTACATAATAGAAGATCTGTAGATCTAGATCTGGAAAACATAGTTACACTATAGCTCTAAATAAAAATAGCTGAAATATACAAGAAATATAAGGAGGATGATGTACAAAGCTTTCCGGGAGAAGGGTTGGCCCTTCCTCCAAGGAATAAGCTCTCAAGCAAGGGTTCAAACCCTGCTACTGCAACACTGTAGAAAATAATGTAGATCCTGCCAAGTAATACGCATTTAATGATGGAGAATACTTTGGCCACATGCCAAGATGTACAAAATACTTAGAAACCTTCTTTACAGATCTTGCAAAGAAAGGGAAGCTCCTTCCTCTGAAAGTGGTGTTGAGAACTTTCCACTGCAACACCCTGCAACACAGCACTATTCTCTACAGAAATAACGCTGTGGATGAAGGAGGATGCTTGGCCTCAAGCCTAAATGTGGAAAAATGAAGTACAATTCTCCTTCAAGAGGCTTCTCAAGAAAGGAGAAGGATTCCTAAACAGGAGATCCTTGTGCTAAACAGCACTGCAGCTCTGCTAAACAGCAAGAGGATGCCAAATAGTCTAAGCAGACAAAACTGAATAATATCCAAGCTAACCCAAAATGGTTGCCATCCTTTTCCTTATAAACTTTGTGAGCCTCCTCACCTTGGGTCCCACCCATTATTGTTTCCATCTCCACATGAGAAATCTCCCTCCAAAATTACGTTGTACCTTCATCAAGGCCACTCCTGCATACTGTGCTGATTGATTTGGTCAAGGTTGACCTCTTCAATCTGCCTCATCCCTTTTCACACTTCAAGTGCCTTCAATCAAGCTCTCAAATTTCTGTCTATGCTGATTCTTGTTCACACTGAACTGGTTTCATTGATGATCTCCTCTCCTTTGTGCATGCATGTTGACTTAGTCAAACTTGACTTAGTCCACAAGAAAAAGTCCCTTTTCACACATGAGGGTGTGATATCTAGCTACTATAATGATCCCCTTTCACACCAAGAGGATTTTTATTCTGATTTTGGTTAAGTATGGGTCTCCTCCCCCATTTATTCATCTACTATGTGAAAAAATCAAAAATCAATATTCCAATTAGCTGCATGCTAATTTAGGAATATTACATTCAATCAGATCTCCTTCACTTTGGAACGGATTCCATCGATGCAACATGATGTAACATTGGATATATCTAGTCCTAGAGATCCTCAAATGCAAAGAGATGGGTAGAACTCATGGTTCGCATGTAGGCCAATCGACCGTTGTGTTTCCTCATCGCATTCTTGTTCGGTTTCGACGACAGATCGTCGCCATCGATGAGTATGCATTCATAGGCATCGACCCAAAGAGATCCGCATCTAGTATTACCGTAAGCACTTATTGGGTGCACAGTAAGAATGATTTCACCATTTTTTTTAATTTTTCTAGGGTTTATACAATTTTTTTGTGTTTTTATTTCTTTCCAAGACTAAACTAAATGTTTGATGTAATGTAGATATTGGTCAGTGTTCAACCAAATAGGAGAACCGCAGCGCGAAGGGAGATGCGCTCAAAGAGAGAGGCTATCGAGAGAGAGCAGTCCTTCAAGACCTTGATATGGCTGAGACTCTAGCTGAGCTTCAGCAGCACATAGAGGGGTTGACCTTCGGGATTCCGGATTACTGAATCGAAGAACTTGCCATGCGACTGCGGTGACACACTATTGGGGTTCCTAACCATTGGATGCGGTTGCTCCGTAGGATTGCTAGATCTATAGCATGCTACCATGAGCACCACTAGTTTACTTATGATATTTTGCATACATTTTGAGGTCAGATGACTAATGTATCTTGGGCACAAATTTTGTAAAAACGTATAAATATCTATCTATATGATTTTAGATTTTTTCCTATGTTTAATGCACAATCCTATTCAATGATGTGAATGTTTTCTTTACCTATGTCGCAAATGTCTGTCTAAAACTTGATTAGCTAATGAATCAGTCAAAGTGTTCAAATTTCTGGAAATATGTTGATATTGAACAAAATCAAAATTTCTTTCCAAAAGTCAAACTCTTAGGAACAATCTAAGAAGTGTTGGATTTCTAACAGTATAAACACTAGTAAGTTGTAATACCACAAGTTGTGAGTATAACCTTATGATTATGCAGTTAATGCCAAATGAAATGGCATCAGAGAGAAGTTCGATCAATGCACTATACTCAGCAAAATTGTTCGTTGATCTACCAATACAAATCCCTTGAAAACTCACTAACTCGCCGTTCGGAGTGAAAATAGCCCACACTGCAGAGGATAGATTTTGCGTACTACGACTAGCACCATCAGCATATCCAACAAATGGTTCTGAAGATTCAGACATCTGCCATAGAATGTAAAGCAGATTACTAACGTCAAGAAAAATCTAAAAACAAATTAAGATAGTGAATGCAAATCAACAACATATACACAATATAATACAAAAATTTACTACGCTAATGATTAAGCATAGTAACGTTTAAGATACAACCCATTTCTAGGCTGTGCCATTGGAATCACATCATAATCAACTAACTCGTAGGCACCCTTAGTAGGAACTCTTTTGACAATATAGTGGCCATGCCACAATGGCTCGAATTTCCCTGTACCTATTACACCAACTTCTTGATCATAAAGAAGGACCAAGTCGCCCTTTGAGTAGATGCGGGGCTGGACATTTTTGTCGTATTGCGCCTTTATACGTCTCTTATGTGCTTTGTTTGCCAATTGGGCTTCACAACGCATTTCATCTAGATGGATGAGGTTAAGGAGATGCACTTCTTCTTCTGAGGTGTCAGGTAACAAGTATATCGCGAGTTTTAACGATGATATTTCACATTGGATTGGTAAGATATCTTCCAAACCATACACCAATTGAAAAGGATTAAATCCGGTTGTGTTTCTCACCGAGGTTTGATATGCCCACAAAGCGGAGTACAGGATCAAGTGCCATTTCCTTTTACGGACTCCTATCATTCGTTGAAGCATTCGTTTAAGAATTTTGTTAATAGCCTCAACTTGTCCATTTGACTGTGGATAGTAAGGGGTAGAATTATCATGTGACAATCCTAACTTGGTAGTCAATTCAGACATAATATGGTTGCAAAAATTCTTCCCATGATCCGTAACTATAGCCTGTGGGACCCCAAACCATGCAATAACGTGGTTAAAGAAAAACAATGCAGTTGTTTGTCCTGTGTTATTAAATGTAGGCATTGCTTCGACCCATTTGGTAAAATAGTTGACTACGACAATAATATCACCATGCCCCCGAGACGAAGGAGGGTTACAGGTCGTGAAGTCAATACCCCATTTCGTAAATGGTCCAGCAGAGACAACAGGATGCATTGGCACTGGTGGTTTGCAGATTTTATGATAAAAAATATGGCATGCATGACAGCTTCTGACTGCGAGGATGTAATCTCGAAAACTAGTAGGCCAAAAGTAACCAGCGTAGAGTATCTTCAGTGCAGTAGCATATCCAGATAAGTGTCCACCGCAAGCCCCAGCATGACAATAATTTAACACTTTTTTGGCCTCCTCATGAGTGAGGCACCTCCTTAAAATGGTATCAACACCACGATGATAAAGTGTATCACCGACGATCAGATAATATTTGGCTTGGTATCAAATACGTCATTGTTCAGAGCCAGAGGTATTAGGTTGAAAATTTTGGGTTTGGAGATAAATGATGAAATCCCCATACCAAGGATCAGATGATTCGATCAAAAATAGAGACTCGTCTGGAATAGATGGTTCCGACGTAGTAGGAGTACTATCAAAGGGAAGGTCACAGAGAAGCTCATCCAAAACTAAAGACTTCTTTGACTTGGATTTGATGAATTCCAAATCAAATTCCTACAAAATGACAATCCATTTTGAATATTTCCCCCCCAGCAATTGACATGATAAGATATAAGTCATGGGGTTGCAATTCGAAACTATTGTTGTTTTTCGGAGCAGGATATAATGGCGAAATCTTTGGACAGCTTGAACAGCTTCCAAGGCAAGATTTTCCATGTACGAGTACTTAACTTCCGTATCATTTAGATTACGACTCAAATAATAGATCGGATGTTCAATTCCATCTTCTACTTGGACCAAAACCATAGCGATGGTCGTTTCACCTGCGGCAATATATAGGAAATAATCATTTTGATAATTAGGAGGATACATTAATGACGCTCGGACAAGAGTGTCCTTGACAGCATCAAAAGAAACTTGCGCAACTTGGTCCCAATGGAAGGGAACCCACTTTTTCAATAATCGAGTAAATTCTTTAGCCATTTCAGCGTAGTTTGGAATGAACCTTCTTAGGAAGTTAGCCTTTCTTTGAAGTTTCTATATCTGAAGTAAGTTTGATGGTGCAAGAAAATAAAGAATGGCCTGAACCTTCAGTGGGTCTATTTGAATTCTTTCTTTTGAGACTACGAATCCAAGCAATCGACCATAACCAACACAAAACACACATTTATGTGGATTTAGGTGTATCTTGTAGTGTCGGCAGCGTAAGAAAATGGCTCTCAAATGCATCGTGTGATCATTCCTATTTCGTGAATGAGCTGGTAAATCATCTAGATATGGTTGAAAAATGTGCTTGATGTCATTGAAATCATAATCCATTGTTTTTTGAATAGTTTCCCCAGCGTTCTTTAAACCAAATGGAATTTTCCTATATGCGAATGTGCCCCAGGGATAGATGAATGATGTCTTATGTTGGTCATCTGGGCTGATATTAATTTGATTGTAGCTGGAAAATCCATCCATGTATGAGAATATTTCACATCCATCACAATCGTCAATAATTTGGTCGATAAATGGAGTAGGATAGTTGTCTTTTGGACAAGCATGATTAACATCCCGATAATCAACGCACACTCTAATGGTTCCTTATTTTTTCATAACAGGAACGATATTGGAAACCCATTCAGTTAGCGGAACAGGGTAAATGAAACTAGCACGGAAAAGTTTTCCAACTTCTGCTTTGATGGTAATGGCTTTCTTTGGATGAACAGGATGAAGCCATTGACGCACTGGTTTGACATTAGGACACATATTAATAGTGTGTTCAACTATACTAGTATCCATGCCTAGCATTTCCTTGTAAGACCAAGTGAATACATCACAAAATTCACGAAAAAGAGAGCGATATGAATCAAGTTCTAATGGAGAACAAGATACACTGACATGAATATTTTCTACAATGCTAGGTTTAGTTGAAATATCTATAGAAATCGTTTCTTCAATATTTTATAAGTTTCACTCAGAGTCAATTGCATCAATCAGAAAAGAATTCGAAAAGAAATTTTTGATGGATGGGTGATATAGTTCACTGAGATTGTTTTCTTCATAATCAGGAAGATGGGAATGATGATGATAATCTTTCCATGGTTCTCCTTATGACATCATAGCTTCCAAAAATATTTTCATCTGTCAAAAATTTTGACCAAAATGGATCAGATGGAGTACCAAAATCTAAGGAACGATCAACCCAAAACACTCGGCGACACTGATTTCGGATTTTCCACCCAAACCAAATAGATTGATTGCTATGCTAGCTCACTAGGGTTGGGCTGTAAAACATCATCCAACGTAGACATTTCATAATCACCAGTACTCTCCCTTAAGCCAGATAAAGTGGAAGAGATCATGTAGCAGGTCTCTATACTTGCAATTTCTGCCGACGTCGCGGGCGATGGTAATGCAAAGGTTCCCATAAGAGTGGAATCCTTTAAGAGTCCTACACCAATGTTTTGGATTTCTAGTTGGGGTAAGTGAACAAACAGAACGCTTCCAGTTACCTGCGAAGCAAAGGCAAATAATGATAATTGATGAATGACTGTGATTGTTGTTTATGTGGAAAGAAATCATTCTACATTATGTAGAAACAATGGTAGTCTGGGCATATACCCATGGTCTTATAAGTAAAATATTATAGTCAAGGGGGCTGTCAAAAACCTCGACATCAATACTAACTGTTTTTCCCCCTAATTCAACATGCAAGTTATTGATAATACCACAAGGTTTATATGTTTTTCCATCAAAATCCTTCAATATCGTTGATGATTGTGATAATCGCAGCGAGCCAAGTGACTTCCAAGAGTTTAGAGACATAATGCAGGTAGATGCTCCCTCATCAATGATAGTGCGATGAACAAGGTGATTGAGAACATTTACTTGTATGGAGAATGCCAATTCTGTTGGTAATTGTGGCACATAGCCCGTATGATTAAAGACGACAAGATTATAATCAGTCGAATCAATTCCACCAATGGCCGACAATAAAGCCTACTTCTGGGACGGAAAATTTTGTAATACCTCAAGAGCAGACATAGCTGAAGGGGATTGAGCCAAATCTTCAACTATATTATAATTTTGTGTAGCTCTTGCTTGAGGATTATATGTCGATTTATGAATTACTCCCTTTGGTGGCTTAATTGTCAATTCGGGAATAACAGAAGGTGGTACTGATTCAGTTGATGTTGTTGAGGTAGTAGGTTGATCAGTGGCCGGACTACCATAGTCTTTATTCCGCGTTGACACCAAAATATCTTGTGAAGGTTTTGTGGTGGATAACATTAACACTTGTGAACTAGGAGTTGGATCCGTAGCAACCAAATTAGTGTCTGGATTAGGAAATGGGTTTGTCAACACAGCTGATGCAAGAGAAGTCTTGATTATTTTTTAGACTTCAGCACGGTGAGGACAATCCCTAACAAAATGTTCCTCGTTACAAATTATGCATGGATAACGAGATTTCTGTGGTTCATACGGTTCATCAGATGATCTTTCCTGCGGGTTAGAAGTTTGATTTTTCTTTGATTTCCCCTTTTTATTACTTCCTGGTTGCTTGTCACTTTTTCCTTTGTCAAATGACACGACGGTAATTTTGGAAGTAGGAGAAGGATCAGATTTAGTAGCATGGTGTGTTTTTGTAGTGCCTATCAAGATGTCTCTGGCATGAGAGTTCTTTATTTGAGGAGGAACATTGAAATTAGATCGCGGAACATTAGGAATTTTTTCATAGAGCGTGCCAGACTGAGTGTAAATCAAGTCTAAATATTGGGCTCGAGCGATAACTCACTCTTCTGTGATGATGCCACCTTTAGCCACATCCTCATTTATAGATGGTAACAAGGCCTTAATGAACCATTTAGCAAGGAGCTAATCTGGAACAAATGTCTTAACCATTCATCAATGATGATGCCACTCATGAATATGATCAGAAATGTGAGTAGCATTTTTCTATTTGAAGTTGGTCAAGAGTTCTATTCCAGTTTCGTATATGATCAGTAACTGGAAATAGGTCAAAAAGACAGTAGCTAGGGCAGTGAAATTGTCAAAATAATCTCTAGGTAACTCAATGTACCATTTAGCAGCCAGACCTGTAAGCGTATGCTGGAAAAGATGTAGTCGAACAGAATCATCATTTAGGGAATTTGATGAACACCATAAATGATAAGTCATGACATGAGTCGACGGATCTTCTCCAAGTTTTCCATTGAATTTAGGAATATTGGAGGGTAATTTATGAGGTATCGCCGACCACCAAGGAGCATAATTTATAGGATCATTGGTTAACCGGTTTAAATCTGGTAATTCCAAAGTTGAAACAATAGGCAACTATCGATTAAGGTCAGGTTGAGCATAGCCAGGGTAAGATGGAATTGCTTGGGCAACAGGTCTTTGAGCACCAACATACGGAATCTGTTGCTGGTAACCCAAATAGGGGTTGTTTTTCATAGCAAACACTTGAGAATTATGTTGACCAAAACTTGGATATGATAGTTGTTGAAATGAAGTTTGAGGCATTTGTGCCTGTGGTAGCCAAGGGGTCTTTCCACCAATGTTATAACCCAAATTATCATAAGTTGGATTTGTTTGATATGTATAACCAGGTTGCATTTGTGACATCCCATAAAATGGTACACCAGCTTGTGAATAAATGATTCCTGATACAGGTTGTTGCAAATTAACCAAAGGATTTTGAGTCTGTGGACCAACATTTGATGATATTGAGTCGAAGAACCCACCTGATAAGGTTGATGTACAATATTTTGATTCTGTAACAGGGGTATAGATGTATTAACAAGTGGTAATGAAGTGGGTGTAATAGGTTGAACCGGTTGATACAAGTGTACAACCGTTTGTGGTTGGATAAGCAGAGTGGGCTGCCATTGACAAAAATTCATGTCAACATTAGTTTGACCAAAAAGTGACTGAGTACTGTCATATTGGGTGACCAAAGGTTTCCCCCCAGCATAAGGAGGATAATAAGATGGAAAATAATTTTCTCCAAATGCTTGGAGACTAGTTGATATGGTACTTAAAGGAATTGACCCAAAAGGACCGACTTGATATTGCCCTGATGATGTATGTAATGAATCAAGTCGTTTAGTACTAACGATAGGAATACCAGTTAAAATACCAGATGATGACATTGGAAAAGACCATGATCATGAAGATGCACTAGAGAAAGTGCTAGATAATGATTTGTAACCTGTTGGGACCGAAGGGCCATCGTACAAATATGACTCTGGTGAGGTTGTGAACATCGACGGAGTAGCGAGGGTAGGAGCTAACATAATTGGAACAGCAAACCCAACCAAAAATGTTGGTTCAGACATGGTTGTTTGACCAAATGTATACCCTTGAAAATCAATGGGAGATTGAATGGAAATATTATCAACAAAAGCAGATGGAAACGATTGAGGAAAAGGCTGGTACAGGTAAAGGTCCTCCCCAAAATGAGTTGGAGTTAAAGGTGTATCGTCTTGTGGGATTTCTTCAATCGCAATTAAACCAGGAGGAAGAACTTCACCGTCAAGCCCAAAATATATTTCAGACGATTGACTATGTGAAATAGGAGTTTCAATAGCTACAGAACTTTGTGGGATGACCAAGGTAGGAACAACTTCCATTTATTCGACTTCAGGATTCAGATATTCTGAAAAAGAAGAGACAAGATCTGGATCAATTTTTGATTGAAAAACGTTGATTCCAGGAGGTATGGCCTTAGGGATTGAATGGATCGTGACCATGGGTAGCTGTGAAGACTTCATTTCGACAATAGTAGATGAACCGGGACGTGTGGAAACAATTTGATCTAACTCTATGTTAGAAGATGATGCTTCACCAGAGGTACTAATTGTACTTGATTCGACAGATCGTGATCGCCTTCACCTACAAGAAGTAACTTCTGGTGGTAAAGGTGGTTTTAAAGCTAATCTACGCGAAAAACGGGGGATAGGATTTTTTTCTTCCATGATTACTGATTTATTTTATCCAAAAAAAAAAAAAAAACAAAAAGAGGGTAATGCTACGCAAAAAGGTTTACCAAAAAACTGTGAACTGCAGAATACCTCTTGGCGAACCAAGAAGTATGGGAAGGTAATATCCCCGAATGTTGTGTTCAGTGTATCACAATTTCAAGGCGGCCGACTCGGTTCACTATGGATGGATAGCACCTAAAACTTGTCCTCCCAAATATACCCGAAGGTACATGGAGGCCCAAGTTCGTATTAGCACTCTTTGATGTGAAACCGCACAGTGAGAGCACCCCTTTATACTTATCATACTGTAACACCGCTCGATATACCCAAAAGTACGTGGATGAGCTACGACATACTTATGTACATGGATTGAGGTATCACACTCGGAATGTATCGCAGACAAGTTAATGACAACTGCTATGTTTTACGACACCGAAATGTCAATCTAGCCTAGAACTTTCAAATATTATCGTTATGGTTCCTATTGTGGATCATTGTTGTGGATCATTCACATATCCTTTTTATTTTCAATTCTTGAAAATATAAAAAAAAAATTATTGCTGTAAAAATGTTAAAGTATTAAATTTCTTATACTTTAACATAAAAAACATTTGTTTTGATGTATTAAAGTTAAAGTTTAAACACTTTAAACTTTATGAAAGTGGGTTATACAATTATGTTTAAATATCGATTATTTTGTTGGGCGGCAAGCGTCGATAGTTTCAATTTTCAACAAAAGGCCCAAACCGCGGGCACAATCAATACACAAGTTAATTAAAAGAGTGCCTCCGCAATTGACTCGGTTGATTGCAAGGACAACATAGATGAATGGTGGAGATTCATTGCAGGAGCACCAAGAAAATTTTTCCCCCGTACCTCGAGAGCCCCCACAGTGACGTAGGGCATTGATTTTTTCACAGTTGTCTTCCACGTCAAATCAATGGCTTGTTGGTGTGTAATGTTAGCATTAAATTTGGAAGCTGCGCACCTATTTAAACAAAATTAAAATTATTTTTCAAAATATTTTCTGATTAGTTTCCACTGCGTCTTGTTTTAAGTTTCCTATCAACCTAGTAGAATTGACCACCATGTGAGTTATTCTTCACGTGAATTTTCAGTCATGGCTAAGCGTTCATCTTTGTTGGGTTTAGCTAGTCATATCCCTCTCATGGACACTCAGGGGGATATTCAAGATACTCTTTGTTCTATAATTCATCTTCCATTTTATCAGCGAGTCATCCTAAATGACAAAGACTCTCTTGTTTTTACTACCATGGTCAATTCTGGAATAATTTTTTCATGTATTCCAAAAACCCACCTTTTTCCTAAATTTATCTATTGGTTGGTGTCAGTTATGTACACTAGGAAATGATTTGTTATGAATTGTTAGGGAGAGAATGTTTTTCAAGTGTCTATCTAGCTAATCCGTCAAGCCCTTTGCTATCCTGAGTCAGAGTCATCTGTTCAGTTCTATGACGATTCCCTGGTAACCTATTATGTTAATATTGCAGTTGAAGAATTTAATCAGTTCATATACTTCTTGAAGCCAAACATGAAGAAATTTCAACTGGACAACAAAGAATTTTCTATGGATATTTTTGTTGTAGAAATTCAACCAGTATTAAGCAACATTGCAAAAATTTTGGGCAAAGAAGATGACAAGGATGTGGATAAATCAGTCTTGGGGATGTTTTCCAGGATGATTAAATTAGGAACAATGTTTTATATTCCATCATATTGGCAGGAGGTAGTTAATTCACAGTTAATGAGCCTTTCATTAATAGGTTCTTTTAAATTTCCTTCATTGATTGTCTACTTGTTCTTATATCAAAATGTGGAAGAGTTTGTGCATTTAGGTCTGAATATTATGGATGTACACAAGAAAAGGAAATCAGTAGTGTTCTGGATAGATGTAGTAAGAATAGAGAAAAATGAAGCAGGGTTGTTTGATTTCGCCAGTTATTTCATGTCAGTTGCATATCAAATCTTGAGTGGAGTTCCTCCACCTTGTTTTTAACCTAAAGCTCGAGAGTATTTACATCTAGGAGAAACTTGCAAATTTTGATATTGGTTTTTTTTTAAGGATTGCTCTGAAATTTGGCTATATCGAGCAAGTATTGAGCCTTATAAACTTCCAATGTTTGTACCTATGAGGCTATTTGCCTTGGAATTTATTCGACAGAGTCTAAATTTTGATCAGGTTCACTTTGTGCCCATGAAAAAGAGGCATATGTACAAATTACCCATGACTATAGGCCCTTTTATAGTCAATATGAGACAGGAATTTGAGGAGGTTACTAAAATGTTAGATGAGATGCATATGATGTTAGGGGAAATTTGGGCTTATGACCCTCATAGTGTAATTTCAAATAGAAGAATTGAGAATGGGTATTCAGCTTTCATTCATGAAAGCAGGCCAGATTTGGAAAATATAGCAACTAGAGGCGTGATAAGTTTAGCAGGTTCAAAAATTCAAACCCTTGTTATATCAGAAAAATAAAACAAAAGAAGCAAAGAGACAGTGATTGACTTAGATGATGAGGAACAGGGAGTTGAAAAGAGAACAAAGTTTACTGAAGAATTTACATTTAACCCACCTGGTTTTTCTTTACATCTAAGAGAAGAACAAAATGTTCCTACTTCACCTAGGAGCCATGAAATCTCTCATGAGAAGTATCAAACAGATGTTTACACAGATTGAAGAAAGGAATCAAAAGATGAAGGCCAACATGGAAGCCCAAGCTGAGTATCAGGTTGCTTCGGATCAAACAAGACTTTTGACTATCATGGATCTTGAAAAATATCAATTCAGAATTTCCTTGTCTCATCCCACAAACATGTCAATAGGTTCTTCTAAAAATTTCAATAGTATAAATATGACTGTGGATGTGAATAAGATTCCCCTGATGGATAAAATGAATTTGCATATGAAAACTAGTCAGTTAATTGTGAATGACTTGACCAAGACCAATGCAATGGAAATGAAGGCAGAAAATATGTTTGTAAAGGTACTAAAGCAATTAAAGTTAGAGAAAGCTAATGCAAGAGATTTAATAGTTCAGAATGGCAAGTTAAAGAAAATCATTGTAAAGATTGGAGTGGACCCTAGTGACAAGACTGTTGTACATAAATTTATGCAGAATGCTGAAATAGAAATATCCACATTGAGGAAGAAGCTAAAATTTCCTACAGGAGAACATTCTATGGCTGCAGAAGTTGCAGAGGTGGAGAATGAGAAGGAAAAGCTTTTACAACAACTAATGAAAAAAGATGAAGAAATTGCCAAAATAAAGCAAACTGCAATATCATTGCAAAATCATATTTATAACCATAGTTGTACTTTTGTTTTTCCTACAAGTAATGAAGACCCTCAAGCACAGGTTTTCCAATTGAATACTGAGTTGTAGATGGCTAAAAGAGATCTGAAAAAGGCTCAAGAAGATTTGGAGACTGAAACAAAGCTTATTCATATCATAGAGAAGGAAGCTGATAAATATAAAACGGATATTCAGAATGGTAATGCTGAGATTAAAAATCTCAAAGAAAGACTGAAAGGAAAAATTTCACTGATACAAGCCAAAGATATCATTTGGAATGATATCATTTCTGAAATGAAATCAATTTGGAGCTGTTTGAAGATAATTGTAGAGGAAAAAAGTCTTATCAGGGAATGTGAAGAACCAATCATGACAGATAAGCAGAAGGAAATTAACAGAGCTATTTGGGCTAGAAGGTTCATTGAATTTATTAATTCTAAAACAGATCAAGAATTAGAAGAAAACGATATTAAAGACAGGACCTTATATGTAGTGGAGATCAATAAGATGATTGTCATAAATGATCACAGGAAAGCTACAGAAAAGAAACTGATGGAAATTAAAGAGGAAGTAAGTCAATTTGGTAAGTTATTTGACAAATTAACAAGAATAGGTCTGCCATCATGGTGGGGAGATGAAGGAAATATTTTTCCATGGGATTCTTATGAGAATTCTCTAGTTATGGAAAAAAGAAAAGTTGATAATAGGCATGAAAAAACTCAGGTGCTTAAAGGGGAAACAATAGTCAACTTTCTGCAGAAAAATTTCTAGCTACTGTGGTTGGTAAAAACTCTTTTCACAGAAGGACCATCTTATAATCGAATTACTGCATTCAGATTGGAGTATCATAATCTAACGCATTCACCCTGGGCAAAGATAGAGATATGGAAAAAGTGCAGAGCTTGGAAAATAGACTTGCCAAAAGGGTTTTCATCATCAAAGAAAGACAAATCAGATGGCCAAGGGCATGCAACAACATCATCAACAATTCCTATAAATTAGGATGTATATTTTTACATTTTATTACTTTTCCAAAGACAATTTAATTGTAATAAGATATTTTCAAGGCATGTAATAGACAGCCTCTGAAGTTATAAGTAGTTGTGGTAGTTGTAATTGGTTATAGCTTTCCGAACTGTTTGTTTTATTGTATTTAATGTAATTTTCAAGAGGAGGGACGGTTCCGAGTTTTGGACCTTAAGATTACTTTTTGTACTCAGAGATTTCAATGATTAATTAATGAGTAAGCAAGTTTCTGGAATTTGTTTATGATGACATGTATCTTAGTTCACATTATGTGTTTTCTTTCTTTGAGTAAGACAGAGTAATGAGCAGCAGGCCTCTTTTTACCTATGTAATCAAGAGTTAAAATCATTAATTGGCGCTGATTTTTTTTAAATACTTCTTTCATAAATTCCTCAGAAGTTTAGGATGATATATTTTGTATGACAGCATATCAATTCAGACTTTCTTCTTTCACTTTCTTGTCTTCATTTCATTCAACATCTGCAGATAATAGCATTGTGAGACATACATTGGGTTTGATATCTAAGGGTTTAATTGTAAATACTTGAAGGTGATTAAAACAAAGACAAATATTTTAGTGACATAATAATATAAATGTCTTAAGCACTGATTCCTTATCATAGTTAAGGGATTTTCTCTTAAGGTACAACATTAATTCGCGTCGTCGTCGGGGATCAAAGAAACGAAGTCTTTTCCCTGGGTTTTATTTGTATTTCCTTTGGTTGTTCAGAGAGGAGGAAATATTAAGAGTTGTGTTTTAATTTCTAATTCTGGCTTATAAGAAGCCACATACGAGGTCTAATACATCTCAGCAGAAGGTTCCTACCCTTTCAAATCTAGAAAAGTTGGTTTCTAAAAAGAACAAGAAACCAAAAACTCTTTCTACACCTAACGCCACACTGCCTACACCTGGCAGCAATTCACATATTCTTTCATCCAAGGATATTTCCCAGAAACTCACTTTCTCGAAACAAGAATCCTTGTCTTCATACATTCATTTCCAAGAACCAAGTTTAGAAGAGAAGTATTTAGAATCTATATCTTTTTCATTTACAGAAACTCAACCTAATACATTTTTCAGTTCTTCTGCTTTAGTTTATCAACCCCTTCCTTTATCAGTTGTTTCACCTAGTCATCCACACCTATAACTGGTATACAGATTCACACTACTCAAGGAGTAGTCAATCAGGGCATAAACATGGCAGCCCCTGCTTTCTTGATGAACAGATATGCACCACTAAATCTACCTCAACCAATGAATGCAATGCCTCAAGAATATCTTAAATTTATTCCTAGATTTACTGGTGAAGATGAAATAACTGCAAAACAACACTTGCCTTTGTTCTGCACCTTTGCTGAAAATTTCAATGTAGAACACCTTGATGTGGTAATGAGACTTTTTGTGCAGTCTCTAAATGGAGAGGCAAGGAAATGGTTTAAATGATTACCAAATGGCTCAATTAATGCTTGGGATGAGTTAGAAAGACATTTTATCCAAATATGGGGTGAAAAGAGAGACCATGGTTATTCTTTAACAGAGTTTAATGCTATTAAGAAAAAACCAGATGAAAATATGAGTGATTTCATTAAAAGATTCAATAAGTTGTACAATAGTTTTCTTGCAGAAATGAAGCCTCCTCCTATTGGAGCAAGAGTTGTTTTTGCTAGGGCATTTGTATCATATTTTAGCTTTACATTGAGGGAAATAAGGTCCCCTACTCTTGAACAAATTCAAACCGATGCCCTAGAAATTGAAGCAAATATGATTGTTGCTAGGAAGGCCCAAGAAAAACAGTCAATTCAAGATAAAGGAAAAGCTAAATAAGAGTCAATACCGTTAGAAAATTATATATTATGGAGCAATGCAACACATAAAATATGCAGAAAATACAAGCACACAAAAACACATAAAACCAAAGAGACACAGATATACGTGGTTCACCCAGTTTGGGCTACGTCCACCCTGAATAGCCAGTCCTTCCTTTCTATTATCCAAAAAAAATTGAAGAGACAAAACCTACAGCAGATCCGCTATAATATCCTTTGTTCTCTCTCACAATATCCCTATCTATTTCTCTCTCTGAGAATACACACATAATACTCAACCACAATACAATACCCTCATATATACAAGGGGGTTGCCTTCTAGGGCAAAAAACCCTAATCTAAACATAACTTCTACCGTCAGATCATTTGCCTAATGAACGGCCCAGATTGACTAGAAATTACTATACTTTTACAAGGCAATTTTACATCTGTTTTTAGCTTCGGGGGCGCTGCCCCCAAACCCCCGCCAGGGAGGGCTCCAAAAAGCGCTGTCGCCCCCCCTTGGACCCCCCATGGCAGCGATTAATTACGAGCGGCGTTGCCGCCCCTTTTAATGTACAGGGGTTCAATGCTGTGATACAAAGTAAACAAGATAATCATGCTCCACACCCAACAATCTCCCACTTGGAGACTGATTGTAGCAACTCCACCGCTGCTTCATTTGCTAGACAATGACTCCTCTTTGGACCTGGTTGTTCCTCATCTTCATCGTCATCCTTGAAGACCAATTGAAACTGAGCACATTCTCAGTTTCTCCCTGGTTACAACTTTTGTTAGCATATCTACAGGATTTTGGCTAGTGTGTATCTTTTCTAGCTTCAACTCTCCATCTTCCAATGCTGATCGTATGAAATGGTACTTGAGATGTATGTGTTTATTCCTGGAATGAAATGCTGAGTTATTTGCAAGATGAATGGCACTTTGGCTATCACTGTATAACGTGCCCATATCATGCTTCTTACCCAATTCATCCATAAACCTTTGTAACCAAATTATTTCTTTACTATCCTCTGTAGCAGCAACATACTCTGCTTCTGTTGTTGAAAGTGCAACAACACTTTGGATTTTTGAAACCCAATTGACAGTTGTTCCACCTACAGTAAATACATATCCTGTAGTGCTCCTCCTGTTATCTCTGTCACCTGCCATATCTGCATCAACATATCCCTGTAGAGCAATGTTTGAACCACCAAAGCATAATGCTTGATTTGTGGTACCTATCAAATATCTGAGAATCCATTTTACTGCCATCCAATGTTCTTTTCCTGGATTATTCATGTACCTGCTTACAACTCCCACTGCATGTGCAATATCAGGCCTTGTGCAGACCATTGCATACATTAAGCTTCCAACCGCTGATGCATATGGAACTTTAGACATATAATCCATGTCTTCTTGGGTCTTTGGGCACATCTCCTTACTAAGTTTGAAATGGCTAGCAAAAGGTGTACTAATAGGTTTTGCATTGTGCATATTAAATCTTTTCAACACCTTTTCTATGTACTCATTCTGAGACAGTGTTAATTTGCGATTTTTCCCGTCTCTAGTTATCCTCATACCAAGGATTTGTTTTGCAGCTCCCAAATCCTTCATTGCAAATGAATTTGCCAATTTTCTTTTGAGCACATTTATTTCCTGCATGTTAGATCCTGCAACAAGCATGTCATCTACATACAATAAAAATATAATATAGTTGCCATCATTTTGCCTTTTTAGATAAACACAATGATCAGAGTGACATCTAGTATAACCTTGTTCAGACATAAACTTGTCAAATTTTAGATACCACTGCCTTGGAGCCTGTTTTAAGCCATACAAGCTCTTCTTTAACCTGCACACTAATTTTTCTTTCCCTTTGACCTCATATCCTTTTGGTTGCTGCATATAGATCTCTTCCTCCAAATCTCCATGGAGAAATGTTGTCTTTACATCTAATTGTTCAAGATGTAAATCTTCCGCTGCTACAAGACTTAAAATAGTTCTGATTGAATTCATTTTAACAACAGGAGAAAATATTTCATCAAAATCAATACCTTTCTTCTGTGCAAACCCCTTCACCATAAGTCTAGCTTTGTACCTCTGTTTTCCTCCATCTTCTTCCTTCAGCCTGTAAACCCATTTATTCTGCAATGTAGTTTTACCTGCAGGCAACCTGACTAAGTCCCAAGTCTGGTTATGAATTAAGGAGTCCATCTCTTCTTCCATGGCTAGCTCCCACTTCTTCCTTCTTTCAACCTGCATTGCTTCTTCATAACATTCAGGTTCACCAGAATCAGTCAGCAATAAATAATATAATGAAGGAGAGTATCGTTCAGGGGGTCTACTTATCCTGGTAGATCTTCTAACACCACTTTTAGGTGTTTGAGGTGCCTGTTGCTGTTGTGGTGGTTGTTGCTACTGTGGTTGTTGATTATTATTATTTTCAGGCACCTTTACTTTTTCAGTTATCTCATCAAGAATTGTGTATTCCTTGCTTTCTTTTTCTTGTTTCTTTTCCTGCAACTGATTCTTATACAAGACCTTTTCATTGAATATTACATCTCTGCTCCTAATGATTTTGTGATTTTCATAGTCATATAAGCGATAACCAAAATCATTAGCACCATATCCAATAAAGGTACATTTCTTTGATTTTGCCTCAAGCTTTGTTCTGTTTTCTTTATTAATATGGACAAAGGCCTCACAACCAAAAGGCTTTAAAAAAGAGTAGTTTACCTTTTTACCTGTCCATGCTTCCTCTGGAATACCACCATCCAGGAACTTGAAGGCCCTCTGTTTATTAGATAAACAGCAGTATCTACAGCATCTGCCCAAAATTGTAAAGGCAATCCTGCATGCAATCTCATGCACCTTGCACGCTCCATGATTGTTCTGTTCATCCTTTCTGACACACCATTTTCTTATGGTGTTCTTGGAACTGTCTTCTCTCTACGAATTCCATGCTCTGAACAGTACCTATCAAACTCTTTGCTGCAATACTCACCTCCATTGTCTGATCTGAGACACTTCAACTTCTTTCCTGTCTCAATCTCAACCAAAGCTTTCCATTTCTTGAAAATATCAAATACATCAGATTTATTCTGAATACAATAAATCCATGTTTTTCTAGTTTCATCATCAATAAAAGTAACATAATAACGAGAGCCACCAAGAGATGATACCTGAGCAGGTCCCCATACATCTGTATGCACAAGCTCCAATTTTTCGCTCTTCTTTTCTTTCCCAACTCTGAGAAATCTGACTCTCTTTTGTTTTCCATAAATGAAATTTTCACAGAAATCCAAATCAACATTCTTCAAACTTGGCAACAAATTTCTTGAGTGAAGAATCTTCATTCCCTTCTCACTCATGTGTCCGAGCCTATGATGCCATAATGCTGCATCTGCTCCTTTGGAAGTTAAAGCATTAATAGAGTTAGAAATACCATTGCATAAATACAATGTACCAACCTTTTCACCTTTTGCTATTACCAGGGCTCCTTTGGTGACCTTCCAAGTTTTATCCGTGAAAGTTGTCACACAACCTTCACCGCCTAACTGCCCTGTTGAAATCAGATTTTTCTTTAGATCTGGAACATGCCTTACCTCCTTTATTAGCCATTGGTTTCCATTCTTTTGTTTTACAAGAACTTTACCCATTCCAACAATTTTACAGGGTTTATCATCACCCAAACGAACTTGTCCAAAATCTCCTTGAACATAGTCATGAAAATATTTCTTATCAGGTGTGGTATGGAATGAAGCCCCTGAATCTACAACCCAAGAATCAGTAACATTTTCGAAAGAAAGAATCAAAGCATCTTGTAACACATCACCTGTCACATTTGCTTCATGATTGTTTTCTTGCTATGAATCTCCTTCTTTTCCCTTCCAAGATCTACAATCTTTCTTTAGGTGTCCTCTCTTTCCGCATTTCCAGCACACTATCCCCGATCTGGGCTTGGATCTGCCTTTCCTTTATTTACTGCGATAACTCGAGCTCTTTCCTCTTTCCCTTCTTCTTCCCCTAGACTATGCACTCAAAGCATTACCCGATGTCTCACCAGAGATTTTTCGTCGCATTTCCTCACTAAGGATATCACCGACAACATCATCAAACTTTAAAGTACTAGATCCAGAGATAGAGTTACTAATGGCCATAACTAAACCATTCTAGCTTTCTGGCAATGAGCACAGAAACAAAAGAGCCCTAACTTCATCATCAAATTTTACCCCTACAGAACTTAACTGACTGGTAACTGTATTAAAATCATTTAAATGGTCTGCAACAGATCCACCTTCCGACATCTTCATATTAAATAATTGTTTCATAAGAAATACCTTGTTTGAGGCCGAGGGTTTTTCATATAGTTTCGCCAACGTCTGCATCAAACCCTCTGTTGTTGTTTCCTTCGAAATATTGAAGGCGACTGACGCCGCAAGACACAACCGTACTGTTCTGAGTGCCTTTCTATCGAGAATGTTCCATTCCGCGTCTGTCATGGTCGTCGGCTTCTTTGTTTTTCCGCTCAATGGTAGGTACAGATCTTTCTGATACAGATAATCTTCCATCTGCATCTTCCACAGCGCAAAGTTTTGGTCGTTAAATTTCTCGACCCTAAACTTACCATCGTCCGCCATTGCTCCCACTCGAACCAGGAACCCTTTTTTCCTGCGAGTTTATCAGCCAAATATACCTTTGGCTTTGATACTAGTTGTTAGAAAATTAAATATTACAGAGCAATGAAACACATAAAATATGCGGAAAATACAACCACACAAAACACATAAAACCAGAGAGACACAGATATACGTGGTTCACCCAGTTTGGGCTACGTCCACCCCGAACAGCCAGTCCTTCCTTTCTATTATCCAGCAAAAATTGAAGAGACAAAACCTACAACAGATCCGCTGTAATATCCTCTGTTCTCTCTCACAGTCTCCCTATCTATTTCTCGCTCTGAGAATATACACGTAATACACAACCACAATACAATACCCTTATATATACAAGGGGGTTTCCTTCTAGGGAAAAAAATCCTAAAATAAACACAACTTCTACCGTCAGATCATCCATCTATGAATGGCCCAGATTGACTAGAAATTACTATACTTTTACAAGGCAATTTTACATCCGTTGTCGCACCTTTTAAGGCATGGGGGTCCAATGTCATGATACAAAGTAAACAAGATAATTAGGCTCCACACCCAACCAATACTAGATCAAAGGATTGGAGGATTGATGACATGACCAAGGTCATTAAAAATATATCAAACAAATTAGTAAAGTTGGAATTGGATAAAAAGAAACCTACACAACAAAATAGAGGAGTTTTTAATCCCCAATTTAGAAAGAAACCCCTGCAGATTCTGCAGAGGGAAAGAAGAGATCAGGATCAAGTTCAAGCACCTTTGTATACAGAAGCAGCTCCTTCCCATTCTGCTGATGATGATCAGAAAGGAGATGAAGAGAAAATTTCTGCCATATACATGGAAGATAGGGCAGAAGAAGAATTTGAAAAAGAATGTGAAGAAGAATGCAAAGAAGCTGATATTTCATTTGATCAGGAAGAGATGGATGACTATTGTAAAACAATTACTGATTTTATGCAAGCTGAATTACATAAAAAGTATGAATTGAGATCTAAAAAGAGGTTGAGAACTCAGGGTGATGAAGAAAGAGAATCAGAGTTAGTTCCTTCTCTAATGGCGACTCCACAACAGAAAAATTCAATAAAACAACTAGACAAGGGAAAGCAGCCCATGAATCCAGTGGAAGAAAAGGAGAAGTATCAAACTGAGGCTTCCCAAGTCAAACCTAATGACTCTAATATTTTGGAGAAGATTGTTACTTTTCCTGAGCAACATGCAAATCTAAACAAAAATCAAGAAGAACTTGAAAAGTTGACAAAACAAAATCATACTTTCAGTTTGTCGAAAGAGCTAGAAAAAGTTAAAATACAAGTACCTCTTCTTGAGTTGGCTAAAACACCTGGTTATAAGAAAGAAATTGCAGAATTTATTAATCTATCTCAGTCTGATGAGGTGGTTGATATTGTGAATTTGAAAGAAGAGAAGCTAGTGGTTACTTTTGGGCCTCATGTTGAAGAGGTAGATTCCTTTGTTCCACCTTTTTATATATCAGTTTTGTTGCATTATTTCATTTTACATAATTGTATGCTAGATTCTGGTGCATCACATAATCTTATGCCACTGTCCGTGATGAATGAGCTGAAGTTACAAATAACTAAGCCATATAGAGACCTTTATTCCTTTGATTCAAAAAGGGCGAAGTGTGTAGGTCTTATCAAAGGCATGGTTGTTTCCTTAGCTCAAATTCCAGCCAAGAGTATTATGATGGAAGTTGTAGTAGCAGATATTGCAACCAGTTTTGGTACATTGTTGTCTAGATCCTAGGGAGAAAAGCTTGGGGGTGTCTTGAAATTGGATTTTACATATGCCATCATTCCTATTTTTAATGGGGAGGAAAGGAGGTTATACAGGGAAAATAGATTTCTGAAAACTACAACCAAGAAAGATGCAGGTAATTCCCCCATTTATGGCCAAGAGAAAGAAGATATTTCTTGTTTCATGCCGCATGAGGATGTAGAATTTGCTGAAGATTCAAAAGAGCAATTTTCTTCAACCAATATACACAAGGAGCTGCATTCAAATAAAATTTGGAAGTGTTATTTTGATGGTGCCTTTTCTAAAGAGGGCACTGGAGCTAGATTCATATTTATATCTCCTGAAGGTAACCTTTCACCTTTTTCCTTTAAACTGGAATTTGAATCTACTAATAATGTGGCTGAGTACGTAGCATTGATTTTAAGCCTGCAAACAACCAAACAAATGGGAATTCAGTCTATTTCTATTTTTGGTGATTCTGAATTAATAATCAGACAAATTAAGAATTGGTGTCAAACTAAGCATCCCAGATTGAGGTCCTATAGAAATGAGGTGTGGTATTTAGTTGAAAATTATTTTGAGGCCTTTAATATTCAATTTATTCCAAGAGAAGTGAATAGAATGGCAGATTCATTGGTAGTTGCAGCTAGTAAATTTAAACCACCAATTAATCCAAGGTTGAGATATGAAATAGAGTTGAGACACATGCCTTCAATCCCTGATAATGTAAAGCATTGGCAGGTTTTTGAGGATGATGACCAAATTAATCAATTTTTAACAATGATTGGAAATTTTGAAGATAGTCACATTGATTTAGAAGTTGATGAAAGTGATGAAAGTGATATGTCTAAAAACCTGAAGAAAACAATTGGGGATCAGAAGATAATTCAATTGAAAGATAATATTTTTCCCAGAGGTTTGGTGCCTCTTGAGAGATTGTTTGATGCTAATGATGTGGCAGAAAATCAGAAAAAGGTATCTCAAGATGGAGAAATGGAGGAATGTAATTTAGGAACTCAGCATGAGCCTAAAATAGTCGAGTTGTTTAAAGGAGTTCCTAAGGAATATAAATAAAGGTATGTAGATATTTTCAAACAATTCATGGATGTGTTTGCATGGTCATATGAAGATTTAAAGACTTATGATCTAGATATTATTCAGCACAAAATACTACTGAAAGAGGGAGTCAAGCCACACAGACAGAAGCTTAGGCAAATTAACCCACTATTACTTGCTCCAATTGAAAAAGAAGTAAAAAAACTTTTGCAAGCAAAAATCATAGTCCCACTTAGATATTCAGATTGGGTTTCCAATCTGGTACCAATCAGGAAGAAAAATGGAGATATAAGATTATGTATGGATTTTAGGAATTTGAACAGAGCTTCTCTGAAAGATAATTATCCTTTGCCGAAGATGGATTTTGTTTTGCAGAAAGTGACTGGAGCTTATAGGTTGTCCATGGTTGATGGTTTTTCTGGATATAATCAGGTAGCTGTGGAGAAGTAAGATCAGAAGAAAACCGCTTTCACCACACCTTGGGGAAATTTCATGTATGCCAGTATGCCATTTGGACTCATGAATGCAGGAGCTACCTTCCAAAGGGCAATGTATATTTATTTTGTTTGCGACAAGTTTATAGTCATTTATCTTGATGATGTTACTATTTTTTCAGGTTCTGATGATGAACACTTAGAGCACCTGCAGAAAGCTTTCTTGAAGTGCAAAAAATTTGGGTTATCATTGAATCCTAAGAAATCATTGTTTGCTCTAGAGGAAGGGAAGTTGCTGGGTCATATAGTTTCAAATCAAGGCGTGAAAATTGATCCAGCAAGAGTTGAGGCTATAAAAACAATTCCACTGCATAGAAGTAAAAAGGATATCCAAAGGTTTCTAGGGAAAATTAATTTTCTGAGAAGATTTGTTTCGAATTATGTAGAGATTGTTAGGAAAATAACAAATATGTTGAAAAATAATGCTGAAGTGAAATGGGACAAGGATGCAAGAGAATCCTTTAGCAGAATTAAAGAATCTCTCCAAGAAGCTCCATTTTTTATCAATCCAGATTACTTGAAGCCTTTCCAAATATTCTCATTTGCATCATTATCTACTATTGCTGCTGTATTGTTACAAAAAAATGAAGAAGGAAGTAAGCAACCTGTAGCCTTTTTTAGTAAAGTCCTCAGAGATGTAGAGCTTAAATATAATATTATGGAGAAGCAGGTATATGCTTTAGTTAAATCATTAAAGGCTTTTAGGACTTATGTACTTCATTCTCAAATAGTAGCATATGTGCCTAATTCCACTGTGAAAGATGTACTAGTACAGAGTGATGTGGAGGGGAAAAGAGCTAAATGGATTACCAAAATACAAGAATATGATTTGGACATTAAACCTACTAAGTTAGTCAAAGGACAGGGACTAGCTAAATTGCTGACAAAATATAATTTCCAAGATTTGGGAATTAGCTTGCTTGCACCTCAAAATGAAGTGGCTGAGGAAAATGATCAAATTAAGTCAAAGTTAGCAATCAAATACAAATTTATTTGCTCAAACTGGTATAAAGACATTACCCACTATTTGTGTTTCCTTTCTTGTCCTCCCTCAATCAATAGAGCTAAGTACAGAGCTCTAAAAATTAAAGCTCAGCCTTATGTTATAATTGATGCAAAATTGTATTGGAAATATCCTATTGGTGTCCTGTTGTTATGTTTGACAGAAGAGGAAGTAATGGAAGTTATCACAGAATACCATGAATGCTTGTGTGGAGTTCATTATAGCTGGAAAGTAACTGCTCATAAGATTCTTAAATCAGGTTTCTATTGGCCTTCTTTATTTGCTAATGTATACAGAGTTGTTAGAAGTTGTCAGAAATGCCAATTGTTTGGAGAAAAGAAAAGGTTAGCTCCTTTACCTCTTCTTCTTGTTTTCATTGAAGAACCATTCAGATAATGGGGATTAGATTTCATAGGGGAAATTAATCCACCATAAAATAGGCAGTTTAAGTGGATTCTAACTGCCACAAATTATTTTACAAAATGGGTAGAGGCAATTCCTACCAGAAAGGCAAATGATTTGGTAGTAATGAATTTTTTAGAAGAGAATATTTTCAGCAGGTTTGGATGTCTAGTGAAGATTGTAACAAAAAATGCTCAGGTATTCAACTCAGTCAGATTCATAAATTTTTGTCAAACTTATAATGTGATATTGTCTCATTCCACAGCATACCACCCACAAGGAAATGGATTAGCAGAATCATCTAACAAGACATTGGTGAAGATCTTGAAGAAAAGAATCAATGAAAACCAGAAAAATTGGGACTCAAAACTGATTTTTCTCTCTGGGCAGTGAGAATGACTACTAGAAAATCAACTGGTAAGTCACCATATGAATTAATATATGGCACTCAAGCTTTGTTTCCCACTCATCTAGCAAAACCAGTTATTTCTTTTCTTCAAGAAGCTCAGGAGGAACCTAATGCATTGATAAGAAGATTGCATAAGGTAATAGAATTGAGTGAAAGTAGAAATAAAGTCAGAGACAATTTGGTCACATATCAGGAAAAAATGAAGTCTATTTTTGACAGGAAGGCAAAGGAGATCATGTTTCAAACTGGAGATCTGGTATTAAGAAGGGATACCAGAAGAGAAGAGAAAGGGAAACATGGCAAGTTTGATCCTTTATGGTATGGACCTTACAAAATCATTGAAGTTAGATTAAATAACACTTTTATGTTGGAAAATATTGATGGAGAAGCAGTAGAACTTCCTATGAATGGGCAGTATTTGAAACACTATTTCCAACACTGAAGCAGCAATTTCATCATTGTATATCTTCGATTTTCTCTCATCGTATATTTCTCATCAAACAATTTTTGACTCCATGCATGAGGTGAAGGCACTGATTTGCAGGTTCTTAGTGTTTCGTGGTAAAAACACTATCCCTAGGTGGAGCCAGATGTTGTGGATCATTCACATATCCTTTTTATTTTCAATTCTTGAAAAAAAAAAAAAAATTAAATTGTCGTAAAGATGTTAAAGTATTAAAATTATTATACTTTAACATAAAAAAACATTTCTGTTGATGTATTAAAGTTTAAAGGTTTAGACAATTTAAACTTTATGAAAGTGGGTTCCACATTTATGTTTAAAAATCGATCATTTTGTTGGGCGGAAAGCGTCGATAGTTTCAATCTTCAACAAAAGGCCCAACCCGCGGGCACAATTAGCGTACAAGTTAATTAGATGAGTGCCTCCGTAGTTAACTCAGTTGACTGCGAGGACAACATAGATGAACGAAGAAGATTCATTGCGGGGGCACCAACTAATTTTTTCCCCCGTACCTCGGGAGCCCTCGCAGTGACATAGGATGCTGAGTTGTTCACAGTTGTCTTCCACATCAGATCAATGGCTTGTTGGTGCAACATTTCAGCATTAAATTTCGAAGCCGCGCCACCTATTTAAAAAAACTTAGTATTGTTTTTTCAAAATATTTCTAATTAGTTTGCTCCGTGTCCTGTTGTAAGTTTCCTGTCAACCTAGTAGAAGTGACCACCTTGTGAGTTATTCTTTACGTCAATTTTTAGTCATGGCTAAGCGTTCATCCATGTCGGGTTCAGCTAGTCACATCCCTCTCATGGACACTGAGGGGGGTATTCAAGACACTCTTTGTTCTATAGTTAATCTTCCATTTTATCAGCAAATCATCCTAAATGACAAAGCCTCCCCTGTTTTTACTGCCATGGTCAATTCTGGAATACTTTATGCATGTATTCCAAAAACCCACCTTTTTCCTGAATTTATCTATTGGTTGGTGTCAGTCATGTACCCTGGGAAATGCTTTGTTATGAATTGTCAGGGAGAGAATGTTTTGCAAGTGTCTATTCAGCTAATTCGTCAAGCCCTTTTCTATCCCGAGTCAGAGTCATTTGTTCAATTCTTTGACGATTCCCTGGTAACCTATTATGATAACCTTGTAGGTGAAGAATTTAATCAGTTCATATACTTCTTGAAGCCAAACATGAAGCAATTTCAACTGGACAGCAAATAATTTGCCATGGATATTTTTGATGCAAAAATTTGACCAGAATTAAGCAGCATTGCGAAAATTCTGGGCAAAGAAGATGACAATGCAGTGGATAAATCAGTCTTGGGGATGTTTTCCATGATGATGAAACCTGGAACAGTGCTGGATATTCCACCATATTGGTAGGAGGCAGTTAATTCACAACTGATGAGCCTTTCATAACAGGTTCTTTTAAATTTCCTTCATTAATTTTCTACTTGTTCTTATATCAAAATGTGGAAGAGTTCATGCATTTAGGTCTGAATATTATGGATGTAAACAAGAAAAGGAAATAACTAGTGTTCTGGACAGATGTAGTAAGAAGAGAGAAAAATGAAGCAGGGTTGTTTGTTTTCGCTAGTTATTTCATGTCAGTTGCATATAAAACCTTGAATGGAGTTCCTCCACCTTGTTTTTTACCTAAATCTCAGGAGTATTTACATCTAGGAGCAACTTGCAAGTTTGGAGATTGGTTTGTTTTTGAGGATTACTCTGAAATTAGGTTATATGGAGCAAGTATTGAGCCTTACAGACTTCCAACATTTGTACCTATGAGGCTATTTGCGTTGGAATTTATTCGACAGACTCTAAATGTTGATCAGGTTCACTTTGTGCCCTTGAAAAAGGGGCATATGTACAAATTACCCATGACTGTAGGCCCTTTTATAGTCAATATGAGACAAGAATTTGAGGAGGTTACTAAAATGTTAGATGAGATGCATATGCTGTTAGGGGAAAGTTGGGCATATGACCCTCAGAGTGTAATTTCAAATAGGAGAATTGAGAATGGGTATTCAACTTTCATTCATGAAAGCATGCTAGATTTGAAAATATAGCAAGTAGAGGTGTGATAAGTTTAGCAGGTTCAAACATTCAGACCCCTATCATATCAGAAAAATCAAACAAAAGAAGCAAATAGACAGTGATTGACTTAGATGATTAGGAACATGGAGCTGAAAAGAGAACAAAGTTGAATGAAGAATTTACATTTAACCCACCTGGTTTTTCTTTACATCTAGGAGAAGAGCAAAATGTTCCTGCTTCACTTAGGAGTCATGAAATCTCTCATGAGCAAGTATGTTTGATCAAACAGATGTTTACACAGATTGAAGAAAGGAATCAAAAGATGAAGGCCAACATGGAGGCCCAAGCTGAGTATCAGGTTGCCCCAGATCAAACAAGACTTTTGACTGTCATGGATCTTGAAAAAGATCAATTTAGGATTTCCCTGTCTCATCCCACAGACATGTCAATGGGTTCTTCTAAGAATTTCAATACTGTAAATGTAACTGTGGATGTGAAGAAGATTCCCCTGACGGATAAAATGAATTTGCATATGAAATCTGGTCAGTTAATTGTAAATGACTTGACCAAGACCAATGCAATGGCAATGAAGGCAAAAAATATGTTGGGAAAGGTACTTAAGCAATTTAAGTTAGAGAAAGCTAATGCAAGAGCTTTAACAGTTCAGAATGATGAGTTAAAGAAAATCATTGTAAAGATTGGAGTGGACCCTAGTGACAAGACTGCTGTACATAAATTTATGCAGAGTGCTGAAATAGAAATATCCACATTGAGGAAGAAGCTAAAATTTCCTACAGGAGAACATTCTATGGCTGCAGAAGTTGCAGAGGTGGAGAATGAGAAGGAAAAGCTTTTACAACAACTAATGAAAAAAGATGAAGAAATTGCCAAAATAAAGCAAACTGCAATATCATTGCAAAATCATATTTATAACCATAGTTGTACTTTTGTTTTTCCTACAAGTAATGAAGACCCTCAAGCACAGGTTTTCCAATTGAATACTGAGTTGTAGATGGCTAAAAGAGATCTGAAAAAGGCTCAAGAAGATTTGGAGACTGAAACAAAGCTTATTCATATCATAGAGAAGGAAGCTGATAAATATAAAACGGATATTCAGAATGGTAATGCTGAGATTAAAAATCTCAAAGAAAGACTGAAAGGAAAAATTTCACTGATACAAGCCAAAGATATCATTTGGAATGATATCATTTCTGAAATGAAATCAATTTGGAGCTGTTTGAAGATAGTTGCAGAGGAAAAAATTCTTATCAGGGAATGTGAAGAACCAATCATGACAGATAAGCAGAAGGCAATTAACGGAGCCATCTTGGCTAAAAGGTTCATTGAATTTATTAATTCTAAAACAGATCAGGAATTAGAAGAGAATGATATTAAAGACAAGACCTTATATGCAGTGGAGATCAATAAGATGATTGTTAGAAATGGTCAAAGGAAAGCTACAGAAAAGAAGCTTATGGAAATTAAAGAGGCAATAAGTCAATTTGATAAGTTATTTGACAAATTAACAAGAATAGGTCTGCCATCATGTTTGGGAGATGAAGGAAATATTTTGCCATGGGATTCTAATGAGAATTCTCTAGTTATGGCAAAAAGCAAAGTTGATAATAGGCATGAAAAAACTCAGGTGCTTAAAGGAGAAACAATGGTCAACTTTCTGCAGAAACATTTCCAGCTATTGTGGTTGGTAAAAAATATTTTCACAAAAGGACCATCTTATAATTGAATTACTGCATTCAGATTGGAGTATCATAATCTAATACATTCACCCATGACAAAGATAGAGATATGGAAAAAGTGCAGAGCAAGGACAATAAACTTTCCAAAAGGGTTTTCAGCATCAAAGAAAGACCAATCAAATGACCAAGGGCATGCAACAACATCATTAGAAATTCCTATAGATTAGGCTGTATATTTTTACATTTTATTACTTTTCCAAAGACAATGTAATTGTAATAAGACATTTTCAAGGCATGTAATAGACAACCTCTGAAGTCTTAAGTAGTTGTGGTAGTTGGAATTGGTTACAACAGTTCCAAACTATTTGTTTAATTGTATTTAATGTAATTTTCAAGAGGAAGAGAGGTTCTGAGTTTTGGACCTTTAGATTACTTTTTTGTACTCAGAGATTTCAATGAATAATGAATGAGTAAGCAAGTTTCCAGAATCTATTTATGTTGATATGTATCTTAGTTCACATTATGTGTTTTCTTTCTTTGAATAAGACAAAGTGATGAGCAGCATGTCTCTTTTTACATATGTAATTAAGAGTTAAAATCCTTAATTGGCGCTCCTTTGTTTTGACTACTTCTTTCATTAATTCCTCAGAAGTTTGAGATGATATATTCTTTATGACAACATATCAGTTTGGACTTTCTTCTTTCATTTTCTTCTGGTCATTTCATTCAACATCAACAGATAATAGCATTGTGGGACATACATTGTTTTTGATATCTAAGGGTTTAATTGTAAATACTTGAAGGTGATTAAAACAGTGACAGATATTTTAGTGACATAATCATATAAATGTCTTAAGCATTGATTCCTTATCACAGTTAAGGGATTGTCTATTAAGGTACAACAATTCCAATGGTGTTGTTAGCAAATTGAGATTAATTTTTATGTTGATCTTGCTTAACACTTCTTCCTTTCAAAGGTTCTACCACGATGATGTGTACGGAATTCATAAAATGCAAGCTAAGAATGATAAACAATATTTCACTAGGTGCACTAAATCAATAATTAATATTCTTTTTACTTTCGAGAAACGAAAATACAAACGACCTCATTTCTCTTTTTGAAGGAAAAATGAGGATTTCAACAACAATTTCTCCTATCAACGAAATGAAGCTTTTACGACAATTTCCTATTTTGAAAGAAAAATGATTCTTAATGCAAATCCAAAAAAATACTTGAAAAACTTGTAAATGATAAAGAAAAACTTTTTTAAAACAACATCGAACAAATTTTCATCAAAGGAGAAGAAGTATATAGATTGGTCAGTCAATTGAGCATCAAACTTTTCAAAACACAACAAGAATAAACCGAAGAAAAGTTACAAAGTCAAATTCAAGGGAATTTGTACACTTTCAGAGTCAATGTGCCTAACGGAGACACTGCTTCCAACAAAAGTTGAAGGAGACAAGTGTTTCCGCAAAGCATCGTGTCTACTTCAAGGGGTGTCAGCACAAGATACAAAGAAAAATACTAATGTTTACCATTGTCTTTGAAAAAGTTTAATTTTTATGTAACAACTACCGGGTGGATAATAAAAGAAACGATGGGTTTATACACTTAGAACTAATAATAGAAATTCTCCCTAGTGGAGTCACTAATTAAGGCTAGAATTTAACGTTGTATACCACACTTCCCTAGGTAGGTGCTAGTCTAGAACAACAGTGAAGGACTATACAACTATTTTTGCTAACCTTTGCATAGATACACAGAGAGGATTGGAGGCTTACTTGTTCAATTGCTTTCCAATGGATCCTTCGTTGCTTCGTTGCGCCCCTTCAAATTCAAGTAGTTTGTGAGTCGAATGCTTCCTACAAGAAATAACACTCGAAACAACATAAGATGTAATAATATAGATATCTATTCAAGCTAGTTAGCTAAATCAATAAAGCATAAACCATATACATCACATAAGATTCTAAATATGGAAAATCAAAGCCAATAAAGATGCATATAGAAAATACAATACTCTTTATTGATGATAGAAGGAGAGGTTACAACCTAGTAACCCATTTTAAGAATCTTCCTAAAGAACGTTCCCAAGCCTCATCAAGCAAGATAAATATCTCCAAAGCAGTTAGGCCACACAAATCTAGCTCTCAATTGAAAATTCTCAAAGCATTTCTCTACTCAATTTCTTCCTTTTCAAGCACTTAGATCTCAGGCTCAATTTATAGATGAACCGTAGTTGTTTCTTGCAATCAATGACTTTCCAATAATACGCAAGACATGTTTTTATTCATGTAAATGTCAAATGGACACTTGGATTCGAAGCTTGACACATGTGAACTCTTCTAGAAGGCACTGCCAAGTGGAGATTCTAATGAGAATTCTACCCCTAATGTGACCCAACGCACTGCGGATCGTTGGGAAGTTCTTTTGTAGAGCAAATTTCCTTGCATGGGGCTACCTACATATGCAACGCACTTAGGACCCTAGAGCCTACGTTGGTGAGCTCTCATATGTTATATAATAAGCTTAAAACCATGGAAACATTTGCTTGATGAAAGTCTTTCTTGATTTGGGCTTTTTTCTTCGTTTTAGGTATGTAGCAACCGAAATGATAGGGAATGATGTACCTTCGATCATTGGTCCTAGAGATGATGTCCAGCTTAACCGTGTCATTGGGACCAGCTCAGTCTGACCTATAACACATACGCCTTTACGACAAATTTCTAGGCTAGTGGGAAGAAATCCCTAGACAACATAGCTTCTACAAGCTTGTCACCATGGCAACCAATGTCCGACCGGGAGAAGGGAATAAGAACTTCCTTCAAGAAATATCATAAAAATAGTCTTCAAAAAGATATGTCACCCACTACCGCTATCACTCTTACAAATTACACCGAACCGCACCTACCGACCTTACTACACTTGGTTCAATCAACACTTGCTTCATATGGTAGAACTCGGTTTCCATGCATAAAGGGAGTTCTGTTGGATTACATTCTAACAGATTAGCCTCATCCATCAAGGAAGCTGATGGTAGTTACAAGGATGAAGGATAAACATTTCAAGACCAAAAGGTCATAGATCTAGTTCATATTTTCTTAGTTATCTAATATTCCTCCTACAAAGGCACATAAAAGTTGTCAGATCAAGAAAGACTATGAAAGTCATAGGCCAAGGGGGTAGCTTGAGTTTTGAGGGAAGTTCTATAAATCCAACTAGATGTATAGTCATATTTCTATTGAATACACATGTGTGAGAGTTTTCGCATTGTCACGTTATATGCCCAAATATTCCGCAGATTCCGTGTAACAAGTACATGTAACCTAATTACACTAAGGGCACATAATAAGCATTTCCGTAATACATGGTTTATAGAATAATACCCATCAATATAACTAGAACAAGGTAGTGGTATTGACTCAATCTTTTGATCCATGTAACAAGTCACCGTTGAGCATCATTACCATTAGTATTCATAATAGCTTAACTCTATTTTTTTTACGATTCTACTTATGTTGGGTCTACTTTACAATAAATGGAAACAAGAGAAATCTAAGTTGATTACTTCTATTATGTGAATAGTGTAAGAAATTGAGTTATAAATAAAACATGATTTATACAACAAGTTATCATTAGGTGGAAAGTGAAACCAATACACCGTGAAATCAAAATGACATTTATTTCATAATCAATTCAATCGCTTGTTACATAGAGTAATGTAAAACAAACCCGTAGATTGAATTCCATGTCAAATATTGGTTTTTTTATCGATAAGTGTGTTCCGTAATCAAGAAAAAGTATATTGCACAATTATGAATTTGTTGTATATGTACTATGAATTGAGTATAACAACATGTACAACATTAAGCTTGTATTGAGTTAGTGTAAGAATTGATAAGAAAGTCAAAAGGATGAAGACAAATTCAAATAAACTTTTGAACAAATAAATATTCGCAGGTGGCGATTCCCGAACATCATCCTTTAATCATGGGGGACACCGAATACAAGATAAGAAATGAGAATTATTTCCGTTGGGGAAGGGTTTATCAAATGTTCACCAGGGGATTTCTCAAAACTCATCCACAATTATCCCGAATATGACCTTAGTATCAACATTTACAATAATGTGACCAAATCATGCCTCCATAGGATTGTTTCCATATCTCTTGTTCTTCTCGTGTGGAGGTAACTTTCACTATAGGCTAGGTGGACTTGTAGATGGATCCTAAACCAACACCGAGCCTAGTTGGAGGCTACCAAACCTTCAACATATTGTCAAGAAAGTTCCTCCCGCAGCCCAAAGTAAGTCTATATGAGGACTAAAGGAAAAGGGCTATGGATGAGGTAGCTCCCAGCATGATGCTAAAAAAAGCTCATGTTTTTAACATAAAAGCTTTAAGACTAGGATATCAAAGGTATCCAATTGTTAATTGAAGCATCATTTCGTAATAGTCATGTTGTTGTTGGGAAAACTGTATGGAGAAAAGGATGGAACCAAGTGTCATGAATCATGGGTGCCTATGGTAGGTAAATTAAATTTTTACTCATGGGCCAACATTCAATTAGAGTGTAATCATGTCTATTGCTACGTAATTTTGTCACCATCCCTACAATACCCATCCCACACATTGGAGAACCATTTCTATAACTAATAAGAATTTCCATGCCTTGTAAAGACCATCATTGCATCCCTTGCCATGAGGACAACATTCCTTTTTCTTGACAATTTCTTGAGCAGACCATCGAAACACATGTTTTTGCCAAGGGTGTATCATTATGCCCTCATGCCAATGAGGAAGATTAACACTAGGCCACGTGCCCATTGGTGCTACCGTCCTGCTGAGATACCCACGCCAAGCTATTTTTGGAATTTTTTTAAATATAGAGTGTGAAGTTTCCATGCTAACAACTTTGTGGGCTAGCCGCCGGTAAGTAACCGAATAGCCACGAACACCCTCCTTTGGCCTCTTGTTTCCACCTTTTGGGAAACCTCCCAAAGGATAAGCCTCCCTTCCACCATTGTAGGGATCCCAACCTCCTCCTCTCCTCTATAAATAAAGCTATCTCCCATGGATACACTAGCTAAAAATGTACCGAATAGTTAGAAGAGGAATTGCTAAATACTTTGTTGTGAGACAGAGAAAGAGACCTTTGTTAAGAGAGAGTTTAGGCTTGTGTCCTCGCCTTGTCCAAATTCCCCGATAAACCCTTCGAGACACTTCGACCGAACCCGTTGAAGGGGGCCGCAACATCAAGGCTC
Organism: Pinus albicaulis; assembly: GCA_034641835.2. Taxonomy (NCBI): domain Eukaryota; kingdom Viridiplantae; phylum Streptophyta; class Pinopsida; order Pinales; family Pinaceae; genus Pinus; species Pinus albicaulis. The sequence goes on along the minus strand of JAXQQM020075193.1, from coordinate 86,808 downwards.
GGTTGTAATCTCTTTTCTTCTATTTTTATATACATGAATAATGTCCGGTTCCCATCTTGTGTTAATATGGTTTATTTTACGCAATATGTTTAATATTCCTTTATCGATTAGATAAAGGCGAGAATGCAATCATTATCTTGTATGATGTGTTTGTCCTTTGATCTTTGTGGAGGTATATGAGTACCTTTGTTGAAGGACCGTGACCTATTGGGACAGGTCAAGAGGTCGCCACTACTACAACTACGACAATCGCGCTTGGAATACGTGTAGATAATCTATCCCAACCTATTTCATTCGTTAATCAGGAACCCACACATTAGCTTGTCTCTTGTTGCTAGACCCACTCTAGGCTAGAGGGATCGTCTCTATCCGCAAAGAGGATTTACCTCCACACAACAAGTTGGAGACTCCACTAGGGATTAGTGTGAATTTTTCGTCTCCTCAAGCCATTGGGAATATTCCTTGGTTTAGTCGACTTCAATCGTTTGATTTCGTTTTGTCATTTTTGGCTTGCTTCGACTATTTGGAATCCTCTTGTTTAGCTCTAGAGTTTTAATATTGACCTTTGTTAACTGATTTTCCTTTCCCCATAGTTTTCCAGCTTGGTCGGGTTTTCTTTTGAATAGCGGCGCTAATTAGCACTTGTTTCTTTTGTTGCGGTAGCAAGAACCCCTATTTGGCGTTGAGCTACCGCCATACCACGCGTGAATCCTATAGGATTTGGTCGTCCTTCTTGCCGAGTTTTTGGTCAGTTTTTCTTGACTGCTGTTCCTTTGATTTGAAATTGGTCTTTGGAATTGTTGTGACTTCGTAGGCTTGCTCTTCTCGGATATTTGTCTATTCTCTCATTGATGAAGTTCGTAGCCCTAGGGTTTTCAGTGTCTTTCACCCACCAGCCTTCTAATTGAAGTTCCCAGGCCCATTGACGTTTGATGTATTGATTCCTTGATCGATTGTGTTAGTCTTTTCTTGATCCTTTGTGTTCTCGGCTTGTTGAATGATTAGTTCGGTTTCCGTTTGACTCTCCATCTCGTCACTTCGATCATACATCATATCGTTTGTTCGGGTCATTTTCTTGAAAGCTTTATGTTTGCTTCAAAGAGTGCATCATTGGTTTTAGTGTGTTTTTATGTCCGTATTTCTTTTGAATTATTCATTTTAGATCTCTACATTTGTAGTGCTCAAAACTAATGTAATAGTGCATCGAGTGCTTCATTCATTCAAAAACAAAAAAAAATTTGTTCTTTCATTTGCATTTAAAATGAAAAGTTCTTTTGCATAAAAATATCTTAGTGAACTAGGGAGTTTTTCATTTCTGTTTGGTTGCATTATATTTTTATTAGTGAGCCTTTTCCTTATCTTTCATTGTTTGCTACTTTGTTAAAGATCTCTATCCTTCTCTCTCTTAGTTAACATTCATTGTACCCATAAAATGTTTTTTTTTTCATATAGCATGCATTCAGAATTTGAGTTCCCATTCCCATAGGGCTTAAAACCGAAACATTAATTACGTATCAACTTTAAAATTAATTAAATTAATCTAAGGAAGCATTGGAACCTAACGCAACATTTTTAGTGGTCTAGGCTAGTGACGTGTTCTCGTGCCGTTAAACCTAGTAGCCGTCATTTGCAACTGGATTTAGAAACAATACTACGTACTTGTGATCCCCGTACCATCACGTATATAAAGGGATACCCTCATAGGTTCAAATCCTTTATCCATCGGAAGTCAAGTTTACCTCCTCATATCGTGATACATAGAACACATCATTAGGGGACTACCTCGTACGATGTTAAGTCCTTGGTCATTTCTTTCATTTGATCACCAAGGTGTATAAGTATCACGTAAACTCGGGTACATGCTCTCGCTTAAATTACCCGATGTTGGAGCATGGTCTCCCAAAGGCTATGAACTTTTTCCATTTTGCATAATTTTGTAGTTTTTGTAGTTCCGTTAACGCAGCGGTGGGTTTCTGAGGTGGGTCAAAGCCCTAACATATTGTAAATGGGTCAAGAGTAGAATAAGACTCCACAAACCATGGTTTTTGGACCATTGGATGCGTAGGCTAAAACCGCTCGCTATAAACAGATGAACCTTTTTTGTCATAGGTAGGAATTAATAGAGATTGATGCGAAGTACGAACCGTTAGATCCGTGGTAGGGTTGTTTGGGTTAGGACTGCTACCATGTGCACGCGCAGATCCTCTCCACCTGTGGACCTTGCTATCGGTTCTCGCGAAGGTGGTAATTTGGGAATGTAAGAGGATTTTTGCAATAATATAGATGTGCGAAGTATTGTGGATATTTGATGTTATTCATTCCACCTGGCAACAGTGGACTTGAGTTACATGATGGTGTATCTATTTGTAAGCTTCAAACTATCTATGTTTATGAAAGCGAGTCCGTGATCCGTTAATGTGCCGCGAATATATTGTCTCCGTGATTATAGATGACAGTACACACGCGCATGCGAGCTCATTAATTAGATCTGATAAATTGTATTATGTTATTTATCAAACTCCTACGAACGACCTCCGCCGTATAGATATGATAATTGTGGACCGGATTGACTTACCTACTCTCTCCCAAGGTGTGGAAACCGTTCTAGCACCCTCCCACAGCGCGCCCCTTCGGGTGATACTTTGGCCGCGCAAGTAGGTCACTCAAAAGGTCCGTAGTGTAGGTTTGTTGTCAAACTTAACCTCCGAACCCAGGTGAGGCCCCTTCACTCAACAAATGGTTCCATTGGTTGGACCGGGGAGAATTTTGAGAGAGATCGGGTAGTACCGCGGCCCTATTCGAAGCCTTAGAGAAAAGGAATCGATGAAATGGGGTTTGGAAAACATGCCCAGGGAATTCGCGAGAAAAGAAAACCATAGTAAGAAGTTGATCACCGAAGAGTGGAAGAATAATTACATTTTCATAGAGATTTATGAGATCTTCTTTCCACAATTTACATCGAGCTCCAAGAGTGGCTTGTACAATGGGTCAAGTTTTAGAAGTGATGGAAAGATGAGCGGGTCACATAAAGGGACCCCGCAACGCATCCCTGTACTTAAAGGAGACCGGAAACACATTATTTCCCATAGTATATCACCGGTTAACAACGTGATAGGAGGATTTGTGATAGAATTTTATAGCTCATCAATTTGTATCCTACTCGAAGCAAAGCGCAGGTTCTTCAAGGGTTTCCGGTACTTTAGAAAACTTTTCCACATCATTAAGATCTTGTTGTGTGAAAAAAGAATTTTGTGTAGCCATGGCGCAGTGAATGAGGTCCGACTAGAGCGAGGGCACAACCGTTACAAAGTACTAAAAAACTAACTAAGAAGGGTATCGATCTACATGTACCCAAGAATAAGAAATTTTTCTACGTATAGCCCCTCCGTCGACGCCACCATCAAACCCTCATAGGGGTAAAAACCCACATCCACCCCCACCGGAAGACGATATGGCCTGACACATGAAGCTACCTACCTTCAAAGGCATGGGTGATGAGGACATGGATTGGTTCGGGTTGTTGGCAGTGGTTAGTATGTACCGTAGAACGTAGTAGGTGATGCGGTGAAATGGGCATGCTTATCCCTTGCTTTTGAGGGGCGAGCCCCGGACCGGCACATGGGATACCTCGACCGACATGTGAATGCCACTATCGAGGTAAATTAAAAATGTTAAAACAATAGTTCAAGAAACCCAAGTCCTACACTTATATAGTAAATGATTTGAAGGATTTCAAGCAAGGACCATCTAAGTCCATATGAGAAGTGTATCAACAATTAAAGAAAGTGACTGTGGAAGGAGGATTCCGTATGATGACGTGTGCAACACACGAAGTGGTTCATTGTTATGTTGTTACCCACCCGTGCGTACCTATGGGTCTTCAAGCTAGTGAAACACAAAGAGTGAAAGCCTTGGAGGTAGCTATGAAATTGAAGTTTCTCCAAGATATGATACCCAATAGGAGTATAGCGTATACAAGGCCAACTAGAAGCAATGCACATGGAGATCCAAAATCTATGCAAGGAGCGAGGGATGGAGGCTAGCCCTGAAATATGGTGCATACGATGCAGTGTGAATAGCCACACCAAAGATAACTATCCATTGCTTCTAGATTACATACAGGCTCTGGGACCCAACCGGCTACATCCTATGGAAGCTGCGGACCAAGTGGGCCGACGCTATGGTGCGATGACTATTGCGCGGCTAGGTCGCACAATACCAACCACCGCCACCACCTCGCCGCATATATCCTACAAACAATGAAGGATGTAGGTTTTGTAGGTCTCAGGACATGACGAATATAATTTTTTGAAATGTAAGGATCCGATGATCGACCAAGGAAACCTATATAGGGCATGCTTAAAAAAAACTCCTCATCACCTAGATCCCCCACAACAGGGAGGATCCCCGGCACTGGGGGAAGCGCATAGGCAGAGGCCACCGTAATCGCTATAACGGGGGAAATAGGTCACTTTTGTGAGGAATGCATGAACCCAACTCGAAATCCCGTGCATATTGCGTGCGCTGACCATGTGATTGAGGACTGTCCGATTCTAATGGCTAAGGTATAAGAAAAGAAATAGATTCCTACTACAGAAAGGTACACAAAAGAAGGCGAAACTCGTGAAGAAGGACCGAGTATTAATGTAATAATGCAACAGTATGACCACCTAGGTTGGCTAGAAAAGTCATATTGCAGTCTATGATCCCGGCGCCGCCGAAACAAAAGGTGTGGGCTTTAAGGAGAAGGAGGACCTCATCGCATCCGCCCGACAGACTATGCTCAAAATGAAACATCGGCTCCAACCGCTGGAATCGAGGATGAGGTAAAACCATTCTTGTATACATGCATGAAGTTGTTGCATAATCAATAGGTCGTAAAGAACCTCCAAGCCCTCCTTAATGGCCTTAGGGAAATCAGACCTAGTCACCAAGATTAAGGACGTGCGTAAAATTTATGAACATAAGAGATGTCTTCGCCAATAGATGCGATTGACCGCGTCGATCATGATTACGAAATGGACCAGCACTTAAACCTAGGATCGATGCGAATGTACTACATAAAAAGACTTGGCAAATGAATTGGAGAACATAAATTGGAATGTTCTACTATCCAGTCGTGCATGGCTAATCACCTAAGATCATACCATTAAAGGGATTGTTAAATAACAGTGTATCGTAGATATATCCGGGGCTAAGGTATGCACTAAATTTGAAGTCATTTAGATCGTATAAGATGCGTACCCTTACCTAGCACTCCTAGGATTGATCAAGCCAATGGAATAAGGGTGACCAGTCAACTTGAAGAAATGGAGCATGGTGTTTGAAAGTGAAGGAACTTGGGTGATCGTACCACTAGACCCTACAGAAGGAGAAAGGTACACCGAGCCAACACGTGAAGAAGCAGGGATGGATCAAATCTGCAAGTTAACCTGTTGTAATGTTCCCAAATCTTCACATAGCAATTTGGAATATTAGATTTTGCTACTTTCACTTAGGAGAGGAATAAATGGGTAAGGAGGCCCATGAAAAATAAAAATATGAATAATTTCCACCTTAATACAAGGGACCATCAGGAGCTGAACTTTACACTTACAAGTATGAAGATGGGCCAAATAGACGAGGACATAGTCAAGTTTGAACAAGTCAACATTCATTCCCGAGGAGGAAGAAATCACCTAAGAAAATCGGTTCAATGTGAACAAGAATCACCTAAGACACATAAGTAAACTATATTGAAGATCCCTAGTGTGAAAAGAGGCATTGGAGGTGATTAGTTGACTAAGTCAACAACGGCACCCACAAGACGAAAGCAAGCTAGGGCAGCCGTAGTTTTGAAACAGAAGCTTCATGAACAAGTCACCTCAACATTGTGTGGGGTCCAGGTGAGGGGGCTCACCAACATAAGGCATAGCATCAAAGGAGATTCATTCATGTATTCATATTTCTATCACAGGGACCAATCGCATACTTCAACTATTTAGCCAGAAAGTTGTTAATCGCCTAGTGAAAAGAATTCCTGCAAGGGAATTCCATCCTCTTTGGATTAACTTTCTTAAGGCATAAATAGAGAAGGATTTGAGCTTCATTTTAGAACTTGATTGGGGCTATTCATCCACACACACCCACAATGCCTTCGTGAAACTCGCGTCCTGATGCAGGCAGCGTAGTAGCAGTTGTTGCATCCTTTGATATTGTGCTTGACTTTGAGAAGGAGGTGCTCTCCTTCCTCCGGGAGTTTGTTAGAGAGGCTCTGGCCCTATTTCTATATTTTTCAGCTCTTTCACATGTAATATTCATCCATGTATAGTATAGAGAGTAATGATTGCATTATTTCTGCAGTTGTTGTTGTTTTTCATGCATTTTGCCTCAATCCTTTGACCTGCTATCTTTCTTTTGTTGTATAAGAGTGTAAACCTCCATCTCTCTATTGTTTGATTAATATAAGTTGCATATCATACTTATCTCATCATTTTTGTAGAAACCCCCACAGTGTAAAATTCATTTCTTGCTTCAAAGACTTTTGACATTATCTAGACTAAGGGTTTTTGTTTATTTTAGTTGTATAGCCTTGGGAGATATGTTTATATGAACTAGAGTTATTTATTTCACCTATAATTATACATACAAGTTTTATATCATGTATTATAAGGGATCCAAGTCCCATTTCTCACTTTTGTAGCGTTATTTTCTAATACATCAAATGAGCAGTTCAATATCATTGCATTTTCCGTCCTCAGGAAGGAGAATATTAATAATATCTTGCCGAGGTTCTTTCTCCTGATGATGTTGATTTTATTTTTAAATCTAATGAGCTTTCTTCATTTCCATTCTCATGTTTTTTTATGCCTCCACATTGGTAATAACTCGTGTTATTCCTAATAGTGTAGTTGTTCCTTAGTTGTGAACATTACAAAGTGGTATCAAAGCATTGGAACTTGGCACAAATTACAGTGAGTTTGATATCAGAAGGAAAAGATGAAGAGGATGAGTTTACTCCCTTCATCCACTTTTAGATCTAAGAAGAAAGGAGAAAATAAATGCACTCAAACTCCAAAAGGGTTTCAAGGAGGAGAGAATTGTAAAGAAACCTCTAGAGGATTTCAAGAAGTACAGATGCATGCACTTCCTATTCTCAGAGGAAGTGAAGAGCAAGGAGACCACTTAGAGCATGAAATTATGAGTGGGTATTTGGCAGAATGCAAGTGCCAACCTAGGGCTTTCAATGAGACCCTAGATTTCCTTGCCTTATCCGTTAACCGAGAGAAGAAAGACGATCTTATAAAAATGAAAGAAGAGAGATTAGAGGAAATAGATTCCTATTTTCTAAATTTTTCAATTACAGCAAGAGCTTGGGCAAGGAAGCTTGAGGCATTCTTCCTACTTCATCTAGTGGTAGAGAGGGAATCAACAGAAGTCACAGCGTGTTGCACCCACAGTGGCAGAAGCCAATGTTTTGCAGGCAGGGCCTACTAGTTTACACAAATGCTGACTTATTTTTCTAAGTTCACCCAAGGAGCCGATCGAACCTTTGATGGAGAAAGATCGTAGAGAGAGTGGCCCATGCCACCATGGGAGGAGGCAAGTACCAGTGCTGCCATGGCCTTGAGAAAGCAAAGCCTTTCTACACTTGTAGTTGGATCAACTAACATACTGGAGAGAGGAACTCTTGCTTCACAAGATGTTCCAAAGGCTCACCGAGGTATGCACCAATTTCCATATCTTAACATTTCAAATAATTCTATGGAGAGGTTTGGAGATTTGCTTGCATATGGCCCAGGATCAAATTGTATTTCTGAGATAGAGTAGTAGGGATTGCACCGCGTTGTGCAAGCTGGAGGGTTCAAGGGAGAATTGAACCATCAACCCCATGCATCACCATTGAGTTGCACAAAACCCTTGAGGTTGAGGTATGATCCGTTGAGAGAATCATGAACTCCGGAGGATGGAGTGGACTCCGTCTCAACAACTACAAACCTACCATCCAGGATGATATGAGATAGCCAAAACACCTTTGAAGAGGGTTACAAACAACTCAAGGTAGAGGTAGTATCAAGGATTCTTTGCTTTTCAGCCTTCTGATCCCTATGGGTTAAAAATGATCATCGCTGAGAGATCTTCTAGAGGTCTCCAAGGAGTTGCATTTTAGCATCCCATGGAATGCAAGGAGAGAAATACAGGAGGATGGTAGTCTCTTTTGGAGGGATACCAAGATGGAGGAGGAGGAAGGTACACCTATGGACAAATGGATGTGGGTAGAGAGCAAGAAGCCGGAGAGTTACTTGCAACTATATGGATACCGGGAAACAAGAGGAAAAATTGCATTGGCTACTCTTGAGAGAGTTTGGCCATGAGCCATATCCTTTTTCCAAGGATATGAGGAGGAGGATACTTGGCAAGGTACTTCACATCATGGAACAAGAATAAGAGTGGATACATTATGATGCTATGGTCATTTTGTTTTCACTACATCGTGCTTATATGATGGAGGAAGGATGAGACAAACAAAGGCATTTGTCGTTTTGGAGATGAGGAGAGTATGTGGAAATTTTCTCTCACACTTTGCATGATGTTGCAATGGGAGGAATTGGCAACATTATGAGAGGAGTCTTTGGCATGGAACATGGCCGGAGGTTGAAGTTCATGAGTTGTGTTAGAGCCTATCTCTCGCATAGGCCAACAACGCCGTCACTTTGGAGCCTTAGCTTATGGGTGGAGTGTTCCCAGGATCACTTCATATCTGATGCACTTGGTGGGTATAGAGGAGGTGAGATTGATAGAGTGTGGATGGACTCATACTGGTTGTTATGGTATGCTCTCCTTGACTCGATGTCCAAGCATAAGAAGGAGTATTTTCATGGGGCATGTGATTCACCTCTTCGCATTGATATGCCATACCACTATGGAGGATTCATCTATGGATCTTGTCATGATCTTTCTCCACCACATGGTAAGAACTTTGTTGTTGCACTTATTTATTGTTCATCACTATATTTGTATACTCTTACCATGTCCTTGCAGTGCATTTCTCTACAAAGGAGCAAGGGTCTTCACCCATGGTCTATTTTTAGCCACTATTATGATGGATAAAAACATTTTAATGTATGATCCGGGCAAGTATATGGTTGCTTCTTGTATGCTCAATTGACATATTCAGCCATATACTATTTGCTAGTGGTGATGACTTATACAACAAACCATTTGTCAAGAGACAACTTGCCATACCATTTCCCCGAAGCCGCATTGGGGAAGACTCGCGCTCGTAACCACTTACAGACTATTGGTACCTTCTAGTACCACATAAAACCCACAGTATTTCTTTCATTATGATGCTGATCATGATCCTATTTTCCTCCATCATTCTTCTTGCCTTTATGAGGAGCACAGATTAGAGGAGGACACATGGAGTGGATGTGTTCTCTATGGGGAGGATGATTCCTTCACTTTATATTACATGCTCTAAGGGGAGCATGGGGAGAGACATGACCCTAAGCAATGCCCAAGTATTTATTTGTGTATGAGGAGGGCCACAGATGGATGAGAGGCTTTACATAATGATTTCTTATCCATCATGTATGATGGCTTGGGCCACTGATCTGGCGTTGTCGGGAGAGGACCTTTGGAGGTCTAGCTACCTTCTTTCCATTTGGAGTGGGAAACATGTTGGCACAAGATCAATAAATCCTTTACACTTGCCTTAAGTGGAGAGGGAAGCAGCATGGGGTAGGCTACTATGTCTATCATGATCAGAATTTCAGCCCACCTACTTTGTCGGAGCTTTAGGTGGAGGATGATTTGCATGAGTTACCATTTTGGAGGGTGACTCATTTTGTTTGGTTGATAGCTTGGGGAGGGGAGATCCAAATGGGGATGATGAGTCCAAACCTATATCAGCCCCATGTTACAAGAAGATCTTTGAAACAACACACCTGCTTCCATAGATGTCTTCATGGGCCATACAATGTCACTATTTAGATAGCTTATACACTGGAGAGGAAACTTGAGATATAGTGATGATACAAGGATTTTATCATTGGAGGATTGCATCATATGAGGGCCTGCCACATGGGAGGAGAGGATACCTTCAAGCCTTATCCTTGCAGTTTCTCGGGGGACAAGCAAATATTTGGGAGGGGAGGACTGGTAATGTTCCCAAATTTGCACATAGCAATTTGGAACATTAGATTTTGCTACTTTCACTTAGGAGAGGAATAAATGGGTAAGAGGCCCATGAACAATAAAAATATAAAAATTTCCACCTTAATAAGGAATAGTACCACTGTGGAGCCGAAATTTACACTCTCATAACCGTGGAACATGGGCCAAATAGATGAGGACATAGTCAAGTTTGACTAAGTCAACATGCATTCTTGAGGAGGAAGAAATCACCTAAGAAAACCGGTTCAATGTGAACAAGAATCAGCCTAAGACACATAAGCAAAATAGATTGAAGATACCTAGTGTGAAAAGAGGAATTGGAGGTGGATTAGCCGACCAAGTCAACAACACATACCCATAAGAGGAGGAAGCGGGAAGCTAGGCAGCGTAGTTTTGAAAGGAAGCTTCATGAAGAATTCACCTCAACATTGTGTGGGGTCCAGGGTGAGGGGGCTCACCAAATATAAAATGAAGGCATAGCATCAAAGGAGATTCATTCATGTATTTATATTTTTGTTATAGATACCAACTCGCATACTTCTTAGTTGTTTAGCTGCAGTTGGTGTACCGTTTAGTGCAAAGAATTCCCATGTGGGAATTCCATCCTCTCTTTGGATCAGCTTGGATTAAGGGATCAATAGAGAATATTTGAGCTTCATTTTTTAGAACTTGGCTTGGGGCCATTCATCCACACATAGCCACAACACGCGCCCTCAGAAATTGCGTCCTTGATGCAGAAGAAGCAAAGAACATTGCATCTCCTTTGATATTGTGCTTGAATCTGAGAAGGAGGTGCTCTTTCCCTTCGGGAGCCATATGGAGAGGCCTTTGGCCCTATTTATGGCTATTCAAATTCTTCGTGTGAATAATATTCATCCATGCATAGTATAGATAGCGTTGACCGCATTATTTTCAGTTGCTTTGTTTTTCATGCATTTTGTTGGAATCCTTGACAAATTATCTTGCTTTTGCTATATAAGAGGTAAACTCCATCTCTATTGTTTGATTAATATAATTTGCATATCAGAATTCTATCATATCATTTTTTCGCAAACCCTCATTAGAAAAAATGTAGTTCTGTCGCACTTCCTACATTATCTAGACCATGGGGTTTTGAGCTTATTTTAGTTGTATAAAGCATCGGGAGATTTGTTTATATGAACTAGAGTTATTTATTTCACCTCTAATTCTACATGCGAGCTAGACATCATGTCTTTAAGGATACAAGTCCCATTTCGACTTGTATAGTGTTATTTTTTGAAGATGTAAGGTTTTATGCCCGCATTAAGCCGCATTTCCCCATCGTGAAAAGGAGAATATTGGTCAATATATTGCCAAGTTTATTTCTCCGCCGATTTTGATGTTATTTTACATCTAATGAGCTACTATTCATTGCCATGCTCATGGTTTGTTTTAAGCCCATTGGTAATAACTTAGGTTATTCCCGCAGTGGGGAAGTTGCTCCTGGGTTGGGAACATTACAACTGCGAAGGATGAATACCGATTAACCCTACACGCCGACGTATGCCTTTCAGGGAGAAGGGAAATGAATGCTTCTCTAGCTTAGATGAAGAATTAGAAGAGTGGAAAACCCAATCGAAGAAAATCTCACACCGTGTTGCCTACGAATTACTAGGGACTTCGATATATATCTTTTCGAGGTAAGAGAATTACCCCTGCTGATGGCTCGGTAGTATAAAGGAATTTTTTGTGTGCCTTCGAAGTTGAGGTTCCTAAAGAAATTGAAAACTATGGGCCCTTAACCTAGCTCGCAGTGCAACGCCTCGCAAAGTGGTGGGATACACATGAGGTATCTCCAGGAATGGGAGGAATGTCGGGATATGATGGTGGCCTTGCTGAACCCCAACCCACTGTGCACGCCAAGAGATTCCAAGGCTCAAAGAAATCGGCAATATTTGTTTGTCGGGATGAAGCGATGGTGTGATTGTACTATAGGAGAATGGGTTCACTTGTTTATTCATGTCAGGGACCACCCTCTGCTGTGTATCTCGATGCGGAGCTACACTGAACCCACCGCGTTGGAACCCCAAGAGACAAATTTTCGGGGAAATTTGCGTTAATGGGAGGATTGGAGGTGCTTGAGGAAGCTCGTAGACTCTCGACATCGTTGTTATTGGTGAATCCAACCCGACGCAAGAAGAGGGAGGACCCACATGCAGGCATAGATTCAAGATAATTTCGAGTCTAAGGACACCATGGAATACGCAAAATGCAGACCCAGAAGAAGTCCCCCTGCAATATAGAATCAAGAAGGGAATGCATAGTTGTGGGACCTCCAATACGTAAGGCAACTACTACGAAACCGCTAAAACCACTAAGCATTAACATCGCATGACGATACTCACCTGGAACGGGTTACTAAGAACCGCCGGGATGATAGGACCGTAGGCAAGACTATGGAACTCGATCATGGAGTATCCAAATAAGTAACAGACCTGAGGAGGTCACGAGAACTGCAGGCGGCCCGTCACCCTCAACCGATGCGCAACCCGAAGAACAATAGCCTTATCATATGCAAAGGGTGAAGGAGGAGATCGATAATACGCTCATCACACCCGCCCACAGTAAAGCCCACACCGCGAAGCGACCGTGCAAGATCTTGGGACATATGTGCTGGCACACAGAAAATCCAATCTGGGATACGCGTTGATCGCGGAACTCTTGAAAACACCGCCGAAGTATGATATTCCACTCAATTGGGATGACACGCACCAAGAGAGCTTTGAAAACTCAGAATAGGCCGATCGTTGTCCCTATTCTCACTTCCCTCGATCCGGCAATGATATTTCATAAGGATACTTCCAGGAATCACCCATGAAGTAGGTCATATGCATCTTAGCACCGTGGACAAGAATCGCACAATCACAGTACTAGTGAGAGTATCTCAAGCACAAACCGATTATGCCACCACGAGAGGGAAGGGCTAGCCCTAACATAATAGCTACATACATACTGCCATCCGTTGGGCCGCCATAAGATGATTTCGATCATTGGTTTTTAGAGCACCCGAGGAATATGACCGTGTTGGGGGGGGGAAGTCCGCATGCCTATTGCTTCAAGAACACAGATGGTGAAATCATCGATGTCAGTGAAATTTGAGTACTCAGTGGGATCACTTGCCCCCGAATTGATGTGGAAACAAAGGATTTCCTATTACGCTGTTTTCTAGTAAGGTTGTGGATGCGTTTTACCGAGATTTCTCTCGTTCTCGACCACATGCATAGTACCCTCGCCAAATATTCGGTACGACAAAAGAAGGAGTTGATTCATCGAACAATTCAAGCTTTATTAGTATCACACCTCATGAAGTAATGCGCAACGATGGCTTGAAGTGTAATGTGGCCAAAGATATAAAAAAGGGTCACTACGTAGGTAAGACAACGTGCAAGAGGTCTGGCAACACGAACTTTCAATTGGATGGAATCCCCATAGAGTGAAGCCGATGCACCGGGAACATGAGAGTATTTCTCGCATACGTGAGTACGCCGGGACCGCTGTGGGCACACTCGGCGCACGCTCGGTGCGAAACTAGCCATTGAAATAGTCAACGGTAAAAACAACAAATTACCGTTGGATGGAGCGAGTGGTCGACATTTAATGCAGAAATTTTGAAGATTTTTTACTCACTTTATGGTAAGTCCCACGCAAAAAGTCTACCTCACCGTTGGACGGTACCCCAAGACTATGTGGGTCTGTGTGAGATATATCGTACACCGTTTTATATTGCTCAAATATCTTGTACTTGGCCTCGTTGTCCTAGAAGAAGCCGTGCTATAATAAATTTTGTGCCTCTAGCATCTCGTTCATGTTCCAGCGCCCCGCCCTCTCGACAAGAGAAAACCTAAGTTCATATTCCGCCTACGAATGATGGCCACAAACCCCCGCCGAACTCTTGGAGCCGCAACCTTAGTGGAACAAGACACGGAGGAAGTAGTAGTCGAATTCGAAGTCGAAGAAACTTTCCACACCTACCTACCACCAGGAAAGGAAAAGAAAAAGCTCAAAGCTCGTGCAAGCCCCCGAAGCCTATGAAATGGGCCGTAGGAAAGCCTCATATAGCTCCCCGCGAAAACATGAAATCCCTACGGGCTACTCGGTAGAGGCCCAACCCACCGAGCCGATCAATTGATACTCCCCTTCATGTGACCAAGGCAAGACATTGACGTGCATGCCAAAGAACCTCGATGGCTTGATCACCTACCTGCAGATGCCGCCGACCCCCGGAGAGGTCCCCATCATAGGCCAACCTTTTGGCCACCTTCATGAAGTTAAGTTCAATGACCATGATTTGGAAAACTTTCGTGCCTTCCCTCGAGCTTGCACCCGAGTTATACCTTGATATAGTTCATGGCACCCCCATGGGGTCAAAGTTGGTCCCCCAATGTTGGGCATATGTTTTGGTGGGGTCCGGGCTTCCTAAATCTACTTAGGATGCCCCATTTTGGACACCGCAATGTACCATACTAGCGTGGAAGGGACCATATGTAATTGCTTCGTGCTAATTCATGATGGATGCCCGTGGATCAAGGAGAAGATCCCCATTGACGCTATGTTCGTGCATCATATTACCGGTTGTTGGAAATACTTAGAGGGGGGTGAATTAGTATTCCTTTCAATTAGAGCATTAGTTAATCTTCAATTATTATCAATGTTTTTAAAATTATAGTATAAAACAAGAGGAACATAAATGCACACAGCTTTTAAGGTGGAAACCCACTCTCGCACAAAACCACCTAATGCTTTTCTCTAATCATTATTTAATATTCAACTCCAATTGAACATAAAGTCTAAATCTCCCTAGAATCTAAAAATAATTCTTCTCCATCTCCCATTGGATGGATGCTCCAACACCCGAGATTCTTCAAAAGAGTCAAATCGAATGTATACTCCTAACACCCAATGAGCTACAACCGACCCCTAGCACCACCCTACCACCCTATAGAAGAATAAAAGAAGAATGGACTCCCGCACTGTGGAAAATGGTCCACTTTACAATGATATAGAATGATGCAGAAGAATATATACTAGACCATAACCCAAAATTTGACACAAACCCATCAATGATGATCCTAGACCTCCCAACATTGCCTCTTCAACCCTTGCCATGACAGACACTAGTACAATTTGTACAATAATGTATTTACAATGACTAAGTACAATGGATACCTTTACAGCTATTGTATGCGTGTCGCCACTTGAAGACTTCATATGATGAACTTCTTGCTACTATTATGCACCTTGGTTGCTGCTCCTATCATGATACCCTCTCGCTACACCTTGGCGCCTGCTTTTCGCCATAGAAAGTCCGGGTCCTTCGCAACCCTCGACAACACATGATCTAGCTTTTTCTTGCTCTTCTAGGAGCTCGATATTGAATCGGTGTATCTCCGTTATTTCAGATCCTCAATATCT
Organism: Pinus albicaulis; assembly: GCA_034641835.2. Taxonomy (NCBI): domain Eukaryota; kingdom Viridiplantae; phylum Streptophyta; class Pinopsida; order Pinales; family Pinaceae; genus Pinus; species Pinus albicaulis. Next base: position 71,217 of record JAXQQM020075193.1, on the reverse strand, counting down.
GTTTTTAGTCCCTATTATTCTCCGAGTCTTCTTTTTCCAATGCCACAGTCTAACCCAATTTGGATTTCTTCAAAAGAGAGTTATACCCCAATCTCTCACAATGCCCTAATTATGGATTGTTTCAACAGAGCGCATTGTATGGCATGCCACGTGTCACCGTTTCTTCATTTGGCTCTGAAATTGACAGAGACAAAATTTCACACCGTGCACTATTTTCCAATTTTTGGTGAATTGCAATTTGATACCCGTAGAGAGAGTTATGATGATTTTACCAAGGTCACTTTGAGGTGAATTTCGTGAGCCCGCAAAACCATGACTTCCACAGATCATATATCCAAAAATATTGTGCACCCGGGATCTGAAATTTTTACACGATATTCTTAGGATTTCAGTCACTCCTCATAAAAATTTCAGCTTCGAACTTCGTAGAAAAAAAAAGTTAGAGCCAAAAGTCCACGATGACCTGTTTCGTATGGCCGAATCTCTTGCATAAGGAGGAAATGAGGATCATAATTTATATAAATGCTTAAGTTGAGAGGGGATTCAACAAGTGAATGGAAGGATTTTAGGAGCTTAAAATACATTAATTATGACTTTTCAATGACTCCATGCCCCAACCCCATGGGGTTTTATCTACCAACCTGGGGTACAAACTTCAAACATTAATATCTCTCAAACCGTGAAGAATTACATGGCGTGCCATATATCAACGGAAACATCTCGACAAGTAGAAACCATCAAAATAATTATTGACCTATAATATATTAATTTGGTAGGTCAAAATTCCCATTCAATATTGGGTTAGCCCCTCGGTGTCGTTGGTGCGACATCAATGACAACCGCCGATCAACAATCTCCTCCTTTGGCATTGATGGCGACACAAGTACTCCCCCTATGATCATGAAACCTATTCCTACAAAATTCTCCCCTTGACATTAATGGCAAAGGGTAACTCCCCCTAAAACACAACCATCCTATGGACTCGTACACACTTCCACTCTCTTTGATGAGTTTGTCCCGATTTTCACCGTGTATTCTAAGACCGATACCTTTGTGTTGAATCTCCCCGGGTAACGCGTTCTAAGAATCTTCCGTATAATAGTCTTCTCTCACAATCGGCTTCCCAATCCTTCCAAAGTATTGGTTATTTCATCAATTTATTGGAAGTATGCAAGAAATGTTGCAATCTTCTTTTCATTCTCGAGTTGCTCAAATTTTGCTCTATATATTTGAAGCTTTGCCTCTTTGACATTTGAGTCAATTCGTATATATATTCTCAAGCTTTGTCCCATATATTTAAAATACAACCCAACACCTTATGATAAGTAGATTCAATAAGTCCATTGATAATAATATTCTTTTCTTTTGCATCATTTACGAAATTCTTCTTACCTTTTCATTTGTAGTTGATGTAGAGATCCATTTTGGAATGTTGTCCCATACTTCGTAACCTTGTGCCAAGAGATAGACCTCCATTATTCCTTTCTAGAGTGCATATTTATTTTCATTGAATAGAGGTACACCATTCTTTGGTATGTTCCATGACCTCCTTCCACCGTTAAACTCGCTATTGAATGAACCAAGCTTCCCATACCAATTGATGGAAATAATTAGAGGGGACTGGGAAGGACCGTATTCCTTTCAATTAGAGCATTAGTTAATTTTCAATTATTATCGTTGTTTGTACAATGATATTATCAATCTAGAGGAACAAATGCAAACGCTTTAAGGTGGAAACCCACTCCTAGACAAACCACCTAATGCTTTTCTAATAATTCTTTAATATTCAACTCCAATTGAAAATAAAGCTCCAACTTCCTAGAATCTAGAAAAGCATTCTTCACAAACCTCCCATCGGATGTATGCTCCAATACCCAAGATTCTTCAAATAATCAACTAAACAGATACCCCAACACCCAATGAGCTACAAATCACCCTAGCACCACTCCTACCACCCTATAGAAGAATAAAAGAAGAATGGACTCCCGTACTAGGGAAAATGTTCCACTTTACAATGATATAGAACAGATGTAGAAGAAGAAGATATACGAACATAACCCCAACTTTGAAAAACAACCACCTAATAATGATCCTAGACCTCCCAACATTGCGTCTTCAACCCTCGCGTATGTACACTAGTACAATGTGTACACAATGTACTACAATGACTAAGTACAATGATAATTTCATAATGATTGTATGCAATGGTCGCTCTACTTGAAGACTTCATATGATGAATCTATTGCTACTATTATGCACCTTGGTTCCTGCTCTTGCTGCGGCGGCCTTCCCGCTGCACCTTGCTTTTCTTTTTGGCCGTAGAAAGTCCGGTCCTTTGCAACCCTCGACAACACATGATCTAGCTTTTCTTGCCTTCTATGCTTCGATATTGAATCGGTGTATCTATATTATTTCGTATCCTCAATATATGATTTTCGGTCTTGTAGTATTCCTCTAAGTTGTCTTTCCAATGCCATAGTCTGACCCAATTTGGATTCTTCAAGGGAGATTTATACCCAATATCTCACAATGCCCTAATTATGGACCGTTTCAACCAAGTGCATTTGTATGGTGTGCCACGTGTCACCGTTTCTTCCTTTGGCTCTAAAATTGAGCATAGAAAAAAAAATTATAGACTGTGCACTATCTACCAATTTTTACAAAAATTGGAATCCGATACCAGGAGAGAGTTATGACGATTTTACCAAGTTCACTTCTCTCGAGATGAATTTCAAGAGCCTCGCAAAATCCTCGACTTCCATGCATCATCTCCAAAATATTACACACCTTGATATGAAATTCTTACAGCAGCTTCCTCTGTAAGACTGCTTCACTGTAAACATTTTAGCTTCTGGAACCTTCCCCCGGAAAAACGCATAGCGAAAAATTCCACGATGACCTCGTTTCGTATGGTCAATCCTCGTACAAGGAGGAAACGAGAATCATAATTCTATAAATGCTTAAGTTGAGAGGGGGTTTCAACAAGGAAGGGAGGGATTTTAGGGAGCTTTTAAAAAATATTAATTATGAATTTTCAATGACCCATGCCCCAACCCCATGGGGTTTTAGCCCACTAACGGGTACAAAATTCAAACATGAATATCTCTCAAACCGTGAAGTGAATTACATGGCATACCACATATCAACGAAAACATCTCGACATGTAGAAACCATCAAAAGCATTATTTACCCGTAATATATTAATTTGGTTGGTCAAAATTGCCATTAAATATTGGGCTAGCCCTTGGTGCTTCTTGGGCCGACATCAATGACAACCGCCGATCAACACCGGTCTCCCCATGAGCGACCCGAACCCCTTAGAGCGCATGGGTAAGAAATATGAGGGGGAGACTGGCCGTAGTTTAGGCACCAAAAGTATCATGTGACCATAATACTTAGGGGATTTACCATCAATACCATCGTGACTCAAGGTATGCACTGGGTACCATGCTATTAGCATGTAAAATGATGAGGAAGTGTCAAAGTCACCTTTTTCAAATTCTCTATTATCGGCTAGCTTCACCGATGTGCCAGTGTGTTTTTAACTCGGGTGTAGTATTTGTGTGATGAGTTTCTAACTAATGTTCTTGAGTCCCAGGAGCAACATCGCTCTTGTTACTCTTGGTTGTTGTTTATTATAGCACTATTTCTAGAAGCCTCACAAAGTCACTCCTCCCCGAGATTGCCCTAGACATGTGCGAAGGGGCTCGCTACGCGCACTTATGGGATTCCACGGATCCATAACCCGCTCGAGGACAACCAGGTGTTTTGGGTCCTCTTTAGAGTAGCATGGCTATAGCTATTAACTCCTCGACCGTGGTTGTCCCCAAATAAGATATGATAGATATAAGGGCATTGGCCGTATTTCGAGGTCACTCTCCACAATGTTCGTACTCGCAGCGCACAAGGAGAAAGCCCGGAGCTCACTTCTTACATGGTGATGGATGAAGAAATTGAAAACATCATTGCGCTCCGGCCCCTTAACTAGAAAATTGGCTTCAAAATAGGCGTGAAGGGCATTGGAAGCACTGCACATCCCGAGTCAACCCCCCGTCATCATCCCATATATTAGAGGTACGCCCAATGTTACCAAACAAGACACCGTGTGCGGCCAGCCAAAAGGATGCGCAATGTGCCAAGGATGCCGAGACAAAGGCTCTCGTACGACTCATAGACCGGGTTGGGTATGGAAGGTCTCGGATGCCTATGGAACTCGCTCCCTACAAGACAGCGACTACCCGAAGGATCCAGCTTGGAATGCCTCACAAAAATTAGTGATCTCAATGAGAAGAACGATACGAAATAATCTACACTAATCGACGGAGACCCAGAGCAAATCATCGATGCAACACTTCCGGCCATAGAGGACAAATGGGCTACCTTAGAAGAATAATAGCAGTCGTGGTCAACACACTTAGGCCGAGCTCCAAGTGCTACAATTAAAGATAGACATGTAGAAGATTATCATGGACTTTCGTATGGCCACCCTCCACTCGCTATTAGCGCAAAGACTAGCCGGGCGTGGCATGAGCGCCCGTTCTCTCCCCCGGCATAGCTCTAGTGCTCAATCCATTCCTTGACCGGGACCCCAAGTCCGTGCCACTGCTGCAGTCCACGAACCGAGCCCACTACCCCATGAGGCCTCGAGGGCCTCCACACCGTTGTATTTCAGAAATCCACCATTGAGACTAACAAGCAGCACCAACAAATTTTGGTGTAGCCAAGAAAACCATTATCGCAAAGGATGTTGAAGTGTGTCTCGCGCTATCATGGCGTACGTATCTCAAAACACAATCCACCAACTTTGTGTAGAAGTTTTTATAGAGATCCCGCCCTCAACCACCCCTCGCAGTAATTAGAAATACCGGTCGCAACACTAAAGGCCTCCCAAGATGAAATTTTGGTTGTTAAGACACGCATGGAGTAGCGGTGTCGCGTATCTACAGCCAAGTTACACCAAAACACCTTCGGAGGTTCGGTGCTCCCGCTAAAACTATGCTGGTCACAACGGCCACGAATTTTATCACAAGGTAGATCACAAGGAGCCACCTTGCCCACTTTGGTGCCTCGGTCACGCTGCAATAACCGTGCACCACCAAGTGCTCCAGTGCATTTTTCAGGACCTCGTTAAAAATAAGAAGATCCTTGGTGACCGAATGAAACCGTGGCCGATGGGGAAGCCTCAAACCGCCGCTGCACGTCGATGTTGCTATTAAGAAACTAAATCAAACTATGGAGATTGTTACCGCCATGACCGAGGGACCACTATTAGAAAAAATCGTCGACATTGCACAAATGTACTGCCCAAAGTGAAAGATGTCGTCTCTCCGGAGCACCAAGGCAATCGCAGTATTGCAAGCACAAAGTTGAAGCTCCATTAGCATAGTGACTTGGGATGAGTCGTCACAAGATTATGTTGGGGACCATTGGTGCAGTAGGTCTCCCAAAGGCTATGAATTTTTCCATTTTTGTATAATTTTTGTATTTTTTACTCTAATGTGAGGGTTTTAGGGTGGGTCAAAGCCCCTAACACATTGTAAAATGGGTCAATGGTAGATGAAAAAGTCTGCAAACCATGGTTTGCTGACCATTTCATGCGTAGGCTAAACCGCTATAAATAGATGAACTTTTTGAGTCATATAGGTAGGAATGAACAGAGATTGGGATGCGAAGTATGAAATGTTAGATCCATGGTAGGGTTGTTTGGGTAAGACTCTGTTGGAATGGGGTCTCCCAATGTTTATGTGGAACCGGTCCATTTTGGTTATTTATTGATTATATTTAGTATAGCGCAGGGTTTTTGGGGCGGGTCAAAACCCCAAACACATTATAATGGGTCAAAGGGTAAACTAGGGGTCTGAAAACCATGGGTTGCAGACCATAGGAACGTTGAAGCTTCAGTTGTTATAATAAGGAAGTCATTTGCACGGATTGTAAAAGATAGGATTTGATGAAATATTGATGCGATGCGGCCCACTTATTAGCTATCTTTGTTTGAGTTTTGGGGGAATGGACTCCTGCTGCGGCTGTGGTAATGGGGGGAATCTGGTGGAACGTATTGCGGACCTTCTTTCGCGATATGCGGGGTTGGGGAAAGGAATTGTGAGAAAGGGAGATGAATGAATGAATGTGAAGGAATATTGGATACGAATCTATGAGTACGGGTTGAATGGTTAACACGATAATTATTGTGTTATGTATTTTCTGTCTTTCTACTGCGAATGTTTGTGTAATGAATGCTTGGATCTAGATCTATTCTGCTCTGTTTATATAATGTTGTGTTGATGTTATGAAAAGCATATAATTGTAGATCTAATGCATGTGGATGCAAATAGATATATACTTAACCCTACGAAGAACCAAGGTAATCTGAACATAACGTAGCCCTGCTTGCCTTACCCTTCCTTTCTAAGGGTGCGGAAACTTGGATCCCGACGCCCACCATACTACTTCGGGTGATCTTGTGACCTGTAGTAGGTCAACGCCGTGATAATGTGAGTAGGGGTTTGATTGGCAAACCACACACCAAACTCGGGTCAGGACCCTCAAGCCAACAAATGGTTCCATTTCGGGACTTCAAAAGTACGAAATGGGATCCGAAATGTGACATCGAAGATCTAACGAAGGGATGAATGAGCGAAAAGGGGGGTGCGGTGGTGAGAACAATTGAAACGATTGAGAAGAGGATATGGCCACGATGTAGTCCTTAAGCCTCACGATGCGTGGTTGCCCCGATGCTAGGGCCTCAAGAAGGTAAACCAGAGGAGCCCATGGCGGCACACTTAAAGTTACCTACCTTTAAAGGAGCAGCCGATGAGGACATGGAACGATTCTGGTTCGTGGCTGATTCGGTATGGACGGTGCAAGGGGTGGTAAGTGATACTATGAAAAGAGCGCATCTATCCTTGGCTTTTGAGGAAAGGGCACTGGACTGGTATATGCGGTACATATCTCAAAACGGAAGCGCAACACTTCAAAATATTAAGGATGCCCTAAAACAACAATTCCGGAAGCCGAAATCCTATTCTCAACTGGTAGCGGAAGTAAAAGGCTTCAAGCAAGGAGCATCTGAGTCGATATGGGAGGCCGATCAATGGTTAAAGAAAGAAATCAGGGAAAGTGAGTTCAAGTACGACGAAAAACAACACACGAAATGGTTCATCGCTATGCTACTACCTCACTTGCACACACCCATGGACCATCAGACTTTTGAATCGTAGGAAAAAGCCTTGGAAGCTGTCATGAAACTTGAAGCTGCACCTAAGGACGACACAAGGGAAGGAGTGCAGCAAATTCAGGAGCATCTCGGAGCCATGCACATGGAAATACAGAGCTTATGAATGAAACGAGGAAAAGGAGTAGGTGCGGACCTTTGGTGCGAAGATTTCCGGGTAGCGGGACTGCATGATACAACCCAGTGTTCGTAGATAAATAGAGGTGAATTGAAGCAACAATGGTGCAGGTTCTGCCGATCTATAGGACACGATGAGCAGAATTTCCGCACATATGACTTATTGGTAGACTGGGGAACCCTCTATAGGGTACAATCTGATCCTGCCTCTCTGAGATCTCCCGCGAGCTTTGGTGGCTCTCCTGCAAGGGGTAGGGGGGGACGGGGAGGAAGCGCAGGACGAGGACGGGGCCAACTGATCTGCTACAACTGTGGAGAGGTAGGGCACTTTACCCGGGATTGCCCAAATCCCACTAGGCAGTCCTGTAAATATTGCCGACAGCTGGGCCATGAAATCGAAGACTGCCCGATCTTGCTAACAAAAATGAAGGACAAATAGTCTACTCCCACACAACATGTACAGAGAGTCAAAATGGAGCTAAGGAGCGAAGATCCCGGTATAAAAGTCATAACGCGCAGCATGGTCAACCAGGAAGCAAGGGAGGAGCTTGTTGTTCAAAAGGAACCAAATCCTGAAAAATAGAAGTCGCTGGAAGCCCCTGCGTAGCTGCCAGGAGAAGAGGTTGAAACCTTTTTAAGGGCATGCTTGAAGCTACTACGCAACCTGTAGGCGGGGGAAAATCTTCAAGTATTGCTACAGGACTGCGCAATCCAGCCCAGCACAGCGACTGAGGTTAAGGAAGTACACAAATTACACAGCTAAAAAAGGCGCACCAGGAGAGAGATGCGCTTGACTGCACAGATTAGAGACTTTGAGATAGACCAGGTTATTCTTGACCTTAGATCTGATGCGAACGTCTTACCAAAACAGACATGGAAACGAATGGGAAAACCTAAATTAGACTGGTCCACCACCAAGCTGCGAATGGCGAATCAACAGAAGATCATCCCTCTAGGCCGGTTGCCAAGAGTTATGGTTGATATCGCAGGAGTAAAGGTCCTGGCTGAGGTTATATAAATTGTGGAAGATATGGATCCCTACCCTGTGCTCCTAGGAATAGACTGGGTTATCGACGTAGGGGGTGTCATTAATCTAAAAAAACGTAGCATGGTGTTTGAGAAGAACGGTACATGTGTAATAGTACCACTAGATCCCACTGAGGGCACGCGGTATATCGAACCAACATATGAAGAAGAGGAACTCGATCACATCTACAGGATGACAGCACAGGACGAAGACCAGGATGATCCTACAACAGGTCGAGTATTCAACTAGGAGAAAAACAGGGAGTACTTTTCTGACCCAAATGAAGAACTTGAGAATTGGCAGACTCGGCTACACAATGTCTCAACCCTATGATGCCCTTAGGTTGCAAGGACTCTCTACTGCATTACTTCGAAGGTAAGGGACCTTCCTCACTTTGATGAGTCTAGTACTGTCCAGGACTTCTTAAGAAAATTAGAAGCTAGGGTACCAAAGGATCAACGAATCTGGGCACTCAATCCAGTGCTACGCGGCACACCTGCTCGCTGGTGGGATACCCACAAGAAAGTATTTCCAGACTCGGAGACATGTCGGGATAGGATGGTGCTGCGGTTCACACCCCTTGCCGATGTGCGCACCAAGATATTCCTGGGGCCCGGAGATCCCCATGTATGTGGACAACCAAGTGGGCCGACTGATACCCAGATGAGTGGATCCATTTGTTTATACATGCCTTGGGCCCTATCCCCACTACTTGGTACTTAGATGCCGAGTGACATCAGCAGACCCGCCACTGGGAGATATTAAAAGAGGACTTCCTCGGAACATTCGGACTTATTGGAGGAACAAAAATGCTTGACGAAGCCCTGCAAGACAATGATGCGTTCATCTTTAGGAAGCCTCACCCACACACCCCACCAGCCGTTATGACATGGGAGGCCCAGATGAAAGACATAGTCAACTGCCAGCGCTTGGCGATTAACGAAGAGGAGGACAACCTGTGGAATATCTCTGTTCCAGAATCTGAAGGGGAACGTACCGTTATCGGACCGTCGTTCGAAAATGTCGATGTAACGCAACCTCTCCGGCTACGCGAGGTTAATATTGGGACAGATGAACACCCTAAGCTGGCGAAAATTGGGGACTATTGGGATGAAGGCACCGCGGGAAAAATCGCCGAGCTACTTACGGAGTAACATGAATTATTCCCTATGCAGTTTTTAGAGCTCAAAGGAATCACGGGGGACCTCGGCATTATGCACATCACTCTAAAGCCTGAGGTGCGGCCCATTAAGCAGCGGCCCTACCGGTTGAATCCTAAGTATAAACAAAAGGTCAAAGAAGAGTTGGACAAAATGTTGACCGCAGGTATCATTGAACTAGTTGAACAGTCAGATTGGATAAGTCCAATGGTCGTTCAGGGGAAAAAAACAAAAGGAGAAATACGTATTTGTGTGGACCTCCGAAAATTGAACAATGCCTGCATTCATGACCCCTTCCCTACTCCCTTCTCTGATGAAATCTTGGATAGCGTGGGTGGCCAGGAGGCCTATTCCTTCACAGATGGATTCTTGGGATACCATCAGATCAGAATTGCACTGGAGGATAGCAGTAAGACCACCTTTGTCACCGAATGTGGTTCCTTCCAGTACACAGTCATGCCCTTCGGCCTTAAGAACGCACTTGCTATCTTTTCAAGGGTCGTAGTGGCCGTGTTCAAAAAATTTATCCATAATTTCCTGGAGGTTTACTTCGATGACTGGACGGTGTTTGGATTAGTAAAATATCATGTCTCGAACCTGCAATTAATGTTGGATGCGTGTCAGAAGCACCAGATCTCCCTGAATGTCAAAAAGTGCGTCTTCTATGTGCCTTTCAGAATCTTGCTTGGAAATATAGTTTGTCGGTAAGGACTGATGGTTGATCCTGCGAAGATAGCTGTAATTATCAACCTAGCAGCCCCTACAAACGAGAAACAGCTGCGCTCCATTCTCGGCCACACAGGCTGTTACAGAAAATTCATTCAAGGATATGCTCTGATCACAACACCCATGGAACAACTGCTAAAAAAATATGTCTCTTTTTTCTGGAATGATGAATGTCAGCAGAGCTTTGAACTTCTCAAAGAGAAGATGATTTCTGCGCCCATACTAATATTCCCTGACTGGTCAAAATAATTTCATGTACATGTTGATGCGTTAGGCATTGCCTTGGGTGCGGTCCTTACGCAGCCTGGCAAAGGAGATATTGATCACCCAGTTGCCTTTGCCAACCGAAAACTCTCGGGCGCCGAACGAAATTACTCTACCACTGAGCGCGAAGGACTGGCTATGGTGTATGCGCTACAAAAATATCGACACTAGCTGCTAGGTGGACACTTTAAGATGTTCACAGACCATTCGGCTTTGAAATACCTGGTCAACAAGCCTGTGTTGGGGGGGAAGATTTACCGCTAGCTGTTGCTGTTTCAGGAATATGATTTTGAGATCATCGTTAAGCCTGGGAGGTTGAATGCAGGCCCGGATCATCTGTCTCGTATCGATACAGGGGAAGAACCTGCTAACTTGGATGAAGGCTTACCCGATGCGCAGCTGTTTACCATTAAGATGGTTGATACTCACTTCGCTGATATCATTGAGTTCCTTACTACGAGTATGGCCCCTGCTGCGTATTCGGTACAAAAGAAGAAGGAGGTGGTTACCCGGGCTGCAGACTTTACTATCATCGCAGGACAGCTATACAAGCTAGGCACCGATGAAATACTCCGCAGATACGTATTGGAACATGAATGACCCACTGTCCTCACAAAAGCTCACGAGGGAGTCGCAGGCAGCCACTATGCAGGTAGGGCTACAACACAAAATATTTTGAGGGCTGGCTTGTGGTGGCCTACCTTACATCAGGATTCTTACACCTATTGTAGATCATGTGATACATGCCAACGAACTGGATGACCCTCACGACGCGATGACATGCCATTACAACCCCAAATGGCCCTACAGGCTTTTGATAAATGGGCCATTGACTTTATAGGGCCCATCAATCCACCAGGCAAGAAAACAAGCACGCGCTACATTATCACTACCACTGACTACGTCACACGATGGGCTGAGGCACAGGCCGTAAAAGATTGTACTGCTGATACTACTGCACACTTCATCTTTGAGCAGATTCTGACCAGGTTTGGCTGCCCGAAAATCCTAATGAGCGACAGAGGTATGCATTTTGTTAACCAAACGATTCAAGCTTTGAATGACGAATTCCGGATCCACCATGCCAAGAGTACACCATACCATCCCCAAGCTAATGGGGCAGTCGAAGCTTTCAAAAACATTTTGGAGCAGGCATTAACGAAGGTTTGTAATGTCGATCATAATGACTGGGATGTTCGCATCCCCTCGGTTCTATGGGCTTACTGAACAACCTGCAAAAAGTTGACCGACAGAACACCTTTCCGAATGGTCTATGGCAAGGAGGCCATCATGCCCATAGAGTACGTTGTTCCTAGCCTACGCATCGCAGCATTCACAAATATGGAAAACTCTGATATCATAGAAAAACGCCTGGCGCAACTGGTGGCATTGGAAGAAGATCGGTTTATTGCTCAGTTTCATCAGCAGGTACAAAAGGCTAGAGATAAAGCCTGGCATGATCGACAAATTCACCAGAAGACATTTGTCGCAGGTGATCTTGTCCTATTATACGATAGCCAATTTTCAAAACATCCTGGAAAATTTCGGCAGCACTGGCTTGGTCCCTACACATAGTTAAGGAGGTTACGAATGGCGGAAGCTGATCCCGATTGGCTACCCTACACGGTGACCTCCTCCCTGGCTTTGACAATGGAGGTCGACTCAAACCATACCCGAGCTGCCCGGACTATGTGGTCGCACCGATGCAGTCACTCGGGACGAAGTCCACGAAGATTGTATTGAGCTGTTGGAGCAGGGTCTCTAACGAAGGCTGCCAGCGAAATCCATTTTGGTTATTTTTTATTATATTTAGTATAGTACGGGGTTTTTGGGGTGGGTCAATACCCGAATGCATTTAAGGGTCAAAGGGGAAAACTGAGGTCAAAAACCATTGGTTGCGAACCATAGGAATGTGAGAAGCTAGATTGTTATAAATAGAGATGCATTTTGGATTGTAAGGGATAGGGGATTTGATGAACTATTGATGCGATCTGTTGTGTTGGCCTCTGTTTGGGTTTTTGTGCGGACTCTACTAGGCTGTGTGCATGTGTGCGGAGATCCTATTCAGTTGTGTGTGGACCCCTGCTGTGGCATTGTGTGCGTAGGTTGGGAAAAGGGAATTGTAAGGAAAGGTTGATGCATGAATGAATGCGAAGGACTATTAGATTATTAGATACGAATCTGTGAGTGTTGAATGAATTGTGATAATTCTTTGTGTTATGTAACTTTTGTATTTTGTTGCGAAATTACATGCAACGAATGATTAGATCTAGATCTATTCTGCTCTGTTTATATAATGCTTTGTTGATGTTATGAAAAGAATATAATTGTAGATATAGTGCACGTGGATGCAAATAGATATATACTTAACCGTGCAAAGAACCAAGGTAATATGAACAGAACGCAGCCCTGCTTTCCTTACCCTTCCTTTCTCGGGGTGTGGAAACCTGGTTCCAACACCCACCCATACTACTTCAGGTGAGACGGTGACCTGCGAAAGCAGGTCACTGCCGAAAGGGCCAGTAGTATAGGGGTTTGTTGGCAAACCTTGCACGGAAACCCGGTCGGGACCCTCGACGATAGGGACTCTTGTTGGTGTGTGTGCGGAGATCCTGCGATACGTATGCGGACCTGTACGCTGTCGTAGGTGGTAATTTGGGGAATGTAAGAGGATTTTTGGGTAATAATATAGATGTGTGGAACTATTGCAGATATCTGATGTTATCTTATCTGATCTATTATGGTTGATGTGGACTTTAGTTATACGATGATGTGTCTATTTGTAAGCTGCGAACTGTTTATGTTTATGGTAAATGTATATGTGATATGTTAATCTGTTGTGAATATATTGTTCTGTGATTATAGCTGATAGTACGCACGAGGATGTGAGCCTGTTAATTAGATCTGATAAACTATATTCTGGTTATTTATTGAAACTCCTGCGAACAACCTCTAGTTGTATAGATCTGATAATTGCGGACCAGCTTGACTTACCTACTCTCTCCCAGGGTCCGCACCCCCCATACTGCTTCGGGTGAGACTTTGGCCTACGCAAGTAGGTCACTACCGAAAGGGCCAATAGTATAGGGGTTTGTTGGCAAAACTTAACCTCTGAACCTAGGTCAGGACCCCTCAAACCAACACCTGAGTAGTCATTTCGATCTTTTCATGACTCCTTAAAAAGTGAAGAGATCATTGAGCACTTGTCCTTTCACACTCATTTAATATTGAAAGTGACTAGAGTCATCTTTTGTCTGTTTCTCGACTCTTAAAACATGAAATAACAAAGTTCCATTTCAATGTCACAAATTTAATTACCCACGCTCACATGCCCATTAAAATTTTTCTACTTGCCTTGTTTTTGTAGTTCCTTAGAGTTTGATCTTAAAGCCTTGAATAGGTTATCTCGTTTTCCTTCCTATGTTGAAATATTGCCACAGTGGCGGAACCACCAGTTTCATCATCTTCTTCACTGCCTCCTAGTGGTATTTCTTTTCCTAACGTTTCTTTTGAAACCCCTCAATCCACTAGGTCTCTCGAGTTTTCACAACCTATCCTCCCGACTATTTTACGTCTCGCTACCCAGTCTCCTCCTGAAGGGTCGTTTGAGTTCAATTGGCCACCTCAGGGTGCTTGGCCTGGTTTTGGGAGCGAGGAAGAATTCCATCCTCTTGCCTCGGGATCATGATTTTTAGACACTGGTTTACCTCCTAGTCCTCGTCGTCTTTTCGACGGTCTTACGACTTCATTAGACATGGATTCTTGGAGTCCTGTCAGCAGTGAAGAATTGCATGTTTCTACTGGGGAATATCATCTTTTCCCAGAAGATCTCCCACATGTCTCCAGTCAACCTTCTCCTCGATGAGAATGTCGGCTTTTCTGCAAGTCTATATTTCTTAATCCCCGTGGCCTCGCAGGGCCCGCGGCCAAGTAGATCACAACCTTGCGTTGTGGAGTGCTATGGAAGCCACACTTGTTTTTAGTGCGGCTACGGTTTCTACTTTTATCCCTGGCGGCCTTACTTTCGATGAGTATCTGTTGGCTGTCCCACAGCAAAACTCTCATGGTTCTCAGCATTCCCAAGCTCCTGTTAGTCCTCCCCATCACTATGATGTCTACGGTAACCCCGTTTATTTTCCTCCGATCAATCCTAATCAGGTTATTTATCTGCCTCTGGATGATCCCTATCGGATCGTTCCTCATCAAGGGCCATTGATATAGGGACAACGCTCAGGTCTACAAGGACAACCCTTACAGGGACAACCTTTGATCTAGCAGGGACAACCCTTTGGTCCTCTGGGACAACCTTACATTCCGCAAGGACAACCCTTACAGGGCCAACCTTCGGTCCAACAAGGACAACCCTACGGTCCCTCCGATCAACCTCAATTTTAACTAGGAGCATCTTATGTTCCTAGGGGGGAAATGTATCCAACACAAGGACAACATTTTTTGCAACAACAACAACCTTACATTCTGCAAGGCCAAGCTTTTGTATAACAAGGACAACCCTATGGTCTTGCTCCAGGTCAACTTGGTTATTAGGGGCAACCTGGTCAATCACAACCATCGGGCCGACCTCTTCCATAAGGGCAACCATGTGGCCCTCAGTATCGAGGCCAACCTTCTCCGCCAGGACAGCCTACCCAACCTCAGCAACCGATTCAAACTGCTCAACCCGCTCAGCAACCGGTTCAACCTGTTCAACCTTTTCAGCAGTTGGTTCAACCTGTTCAACCAGCTCAACAACCCATTCAACCTGCTCACCAAGTACCACCTGCTCAACCTCAAGGAACTACTTACCCTCCTCAAGGTAAATATTAGGTGGTATATAGAGCACCCCAAGGTTTTACTTATTACTCTCAAAATCAATCCCAGATGGTGTATAATCCACCTCAAGGCAATGCTTACATTCCACAGCAGAATCCATATGTTTCTCAGCAAGGACCTCAATGGTATGCTCAGAATCAGTATCTCGGTCCTCAACCCCAGTATGGGCAGAACTATCAAGCTTATAACCCCTATGGACAGAATCCTCTGGGACAAAACATATGGGGACAAAATTTCTCTCAGCCTGGGTGGAATGTTAACACTAGTCCTTATCAATGACCTCCAATGCCTTTTAATCCTCAATTTTTGTTTCTCGCTACGTTGGAACTGCCTGATGTGTCAAAATTGACAAATGATCCAATTCTTCATAATCTGTATTGGCCTCCAGTTCCAACCAAAAATCTTGGCGATTGTCCTAAGTTTGAGGGAAAGTCTAGAGAAGACCCCCAAGCACACGTTATGACATACCATCTTTGGTGTTCCTCTAACTCTTGGGTTGACGATTCCATCTGACTCCATATTTTCCAACTGACTTTTATTGGTGCCACTGCAAAGTGGTCCATTGAATTATCTCGTGGTATCTTTCAAGATTTCAACTCTTTATCCATGGTGTTTCTTACACATTTTCAGTTACCAGTTCGGTATGAGACTAGGACGCACCTCCTCACATCCTTGAAACAAGATCGAGCTACTCATATCTCGGATCATATTCATGAATGGAGGCATCACCATCACTTGATCAAGTTTGACATTTATGATCAGCTTCTAACTTATTGGTTCACTACCTCATTTTTCAATCAAATCGCTAAATACATATCTATGGGGGCATGTGCAACTGAAGAACAAGACATTTCTCATCCCTAGTACCTTGATCTTATGTACTCCTAGTCTGGCACGTTGTATGATATCTTTCTTGATGCTCCTCGGCCTGGAACTTCCAAAGCACCGACAACACCATCTATCAAAAGTATCATCGATTTCGTGTCTCAGAATTCTCAGAAGTCTTCTTCTTCGAACCCTGGGAAGAAAAAATCTAATCCTTCCAATGATACTGCTTCTCAGCCTACCCAAAATTCTGGTAAAACTACGGAAGTCAATGTCGTTCAGGCTAATCCAGCAGATAAAACTTCCAAGGGAAAAAATAAGGGTAAAGGTAAGGCCAAAGCCGATACCCCAAAATAGGATTCTCAAAAATCTCGTGCTGATGAAGGTTCACAGC
Organism: Pinus albicaulis; assembly: GCA_034641835.2. NCBI lineage: Eukaryota > Viridiplantae > Streptophyta > Pinopsida > Pinales > Pinaceae > Pinus > Pinus albicaulis. The sequence continues at coordinate 54,640 of JAXQQM020075193.1, read as the reverse complement.
ATAAACCGAAGTATCCTTGCTTGATTTGTTAGGAAGAGCACTACACCAAGGGCCGTCCTTGACGGGCCGAAGTGAGTAGATTTCTCAAAAGCACCCAAGGAACTATGGATATTCTCAAAGAACCTTTTCCATCACAGCAGACCCAGATGGTAGAGCAACCTCATTCCTCTGCCCCATTTGTCTCTCAAGTCTTCATGATGAACGGTTCTACATCCATTTCTATTGCTACCCGGTCGAAATATTATACCGAATCGCGTTAGGCAGTACGGAAAGATATCATTGATGGTCCTCCTCCTCCGCCTGCTTCTAGCCCTCTTCAAATTCAATGGCTCGATACTGAGCCCATTGTACAACCACCTTCCAAAGGTGTACTCCGTAAGTCTTCTTACAATCCCAATGCCCGTGTTGCTCAAAATTATAGTATTGTTGAGGATTTGGATTAGGCACCCTCTGCAATGTCTGTATTAGAAGTAGTTCAGAGTTGTCTATCTCAATAGAATGCTTTGTTATCTGCGAGTGGGGTTGATCCTGTTGATTCAAGCCTTATCACTTTCGACTTGGAGAATTTCTTCCCATGTCCCCCGCACCAGCTTGCACTCATCATACAAGTTGGCATTAATGGATTGAATATCCATCGAGCGATTGTGGATGAAGGTGCATCTATGTGCATCATGTCATCTGCCTGTTGGAAAGCCATTGGTTCTCTAGCTTTGAATTCATCTCCAAATTCTCTAGAAACATTTGATGTAAGGAAATCTAAACCTTTTGGTGTTCTCACTAGTCTACCGATTACTCTAGAAGGGAATAAGGTCAATGTCGAGGTTAAAGTAGTTGACGCCAAGCTCAATTACAATATTCTCCTCAATCGCAGTTGGACTCACGCCCTGTTGTGCATTCCGTCCACTCAATTTCTTGTTTTGATATTTCCACACGAAGGAAATATCGTTACTATAGATCAGTTTTCATTCTTCACTTCTTCTTCCGAGAGCAACGTTTTGTACGTGGATCAAATTCCTACTCCCTACAAGAGCGTAGGGCTGGGTCTCTTCAAATATCTTGCCTTCATGGGTATTTTTCCTCTTCCTCCACCCAACACTGTTCAGATTAATATGATATCCCGGTCTAATGACCCATGGGTCATCCATTCACCTGAAAAAATTGATTCTTTTGGAGATTCGATGCCGTTAAGTCCGATCGAGATTGACTATTATGAACTTATTTCGGCTTCGGAGCCTCTGCCTCCTGATCATTCTCCTTTGGGCATGTCTCTTAACACTTATTCTTAATCCTCTTGGCTCAGTGATTCAGATTCACCCAATCTTTTGAAAGAGATATTTCCCTCCGATGAAGCCATCGTGGAAACTATGTCTCTCAAGGATCCTCCTTGGGATGATATCCATCATTGTTCCTCGTTCATGCTTGGTCTCGGGGCCATGTCTACATGTCTTGGGAAGTTTGCTTCTCAGGTTCCTTCTCCTCTGCTTTAAACTCCTATTCTGACACACGAAGTTTTTACGGAGGGTTACTTCAGTAATATCACACAAACGACACCTATTGACATTTTTGTGAAACCAGGAATTGTCGAGAACATCCATATCGGGGTCACCTGTTCTTCAGATGAAGTTCAGGTTTATACTAGCCTTTTTCATGAGTTCCGGGATGTCTTTTCATGGTCTTACGAAGAGATGCTCAGCATTGATCCCAGTATATTGGTGCATGATATTCCTACCTACCATGGTGTGAAGCCTGTTCGCCAGCGTCTTCATCCTGTGCACCCCAGAAAGGCTGCCGCCATTAAGGGTGAAGTTGAAAAACTTCTCAAAGTTGGTTTTATCTATCTGATTCCCTTTCTAGAATGGGTGTCCAACATTGTTCCTATAGATAAGAAGTAGGGTACCATTCATGTATTTGTTGATTATCGCGATCTCAATCGTGCTTACCCTAAGGATAATTATCCTACTCCCTTTATTGATCAAATCATTGATGACTATGCTGGGAGTGAGATTTTTTCCCTTATAGACGGATTTTCTAGCTGCAACCAGATTAATATTCTTTTGATGGATCAAAATAAGACTATCTTCATCTGTCCATGGGGAACTTTCACTTATAAGAAAATCCCTTTCGGCTTGAAAAGTGTTGGGGCTACATTTCAGCGAGAAATGTCATATGATTTTCATGATATTAAGCACATTTTTCAGCCTTATCTAGATGATCTTCCAGCTCATTCAGCTAAGCGTAAGGACCACCCTAACCATCTCTGTCATATTTTTCTTCATTTTCGACGCTATAACATCCGGCTAAATCCACTTAAGTGCATCTTCTGTGTCGATTCTAGTGGAATCTTAGGGTTTATCGTTTCCAAAGATAGGATTTGCCTCGATCCGCTCAAAGTTGAGGCTATCATTAATCTCCCCTCTCCATCCTCATTACATCAGCTGCAGTGTCTACAGGGGAAGGCTAAATTTTTATGCCATTTTATACCTGACTATGCCGAAGTGGCTAAAGGATTCATGATTACTAAAGCAGGGCATCCCATTCCTTTGGATGAGATCGCCTAGAAGTCTTTCGATGCACTGAAGACGTTGCTTGTTAATGCTCCTCTATTGCATCCTCTGAACTATCATCGTGATTATTCCCTCTATTTGGTCATCCCTTTCAACATGATTGCCATGGTTTTCGCACAAGATGATGATTATGGGGACGAACATGTTATTTACTATCTATATCGTAACCTTATCGATACTAAAACATGATATGCACATGTCGAGAAGTTGGCGTTGGCTGTGGTTCAGGTGGTTCAAAATTTTTTTCATTACATTATGTTGTGTACAGTGACTGTGATTTCTTACGACAACCCTATGACCTATATATTGTCTCGACAATTGCTAGGGGGCAAGTACTCAAAGTTAATTATCATCCTCCAACAGTTCAATTTGGAATTTTGTACTGCTAAGTTGAAGAAATCATTAGTCTTTGCTGATCTAATCTGCTCCCTCCCCTCTGAATCTACTCCGTTAGGTTCCGAGGAACGCATTCCAGACAATACACTTTTTCTGATTAGCACCATCAATCCTTGGTACGGTGATATCATCGTATATCTTCATAATTCTACCTTCAGATATGAGTTGATGAAGGATGCTCGCTGATGCATCTGTCATCAATCACAACCTTATCGCATAGTCGGAGATACACTCTACCGCATTAGAGTGTATTCCATTCTTTGCCGGTGTTTGACTCTCGAGGAGGTTGAGAAAGCCCTGAATGATAGTCACAGTGGCGCCTGTGGTGGTCGCATGTCTGGTTATGCTAATACACAGAAAATTCTTTGTGGCAGGTATTTCTGGCCCACCATTTTCAAGGACTGCCAGATCTATCAGCGCAAGATGCATGCGCCACCTTCACATCTCCACCCTGTCATTACCATTGGTCCCTTTGCAAAGTGGGGCATCGATTTTATGACGTGTAACCCTCACTCAGCCGGGGGGGCATGCTTATATCATCGTAGCCATTGACTACTTCACTAAATGGGCCGAAACAATGCCTACAGCTACAGCTGACGGTAAGACAGCAGCTCAGTTCATATTCAATCACATGATTTCTAGGTTTGGTGTCCCTCAAGCCATCGTTACCAATCATGGTTCCCATTTTTGGCATTATATTGTGGCAGAGTTGGCTTCCAAGTTGGGCCTGCGTCACGACAGCTCAATGCCATACTATCCTCAGGCCAATAGCTAGGTTGAAGTCGTGAATAAAGTTCTTTTCACTATGCTTCAACGTACGATTGGGATGCACAAATCAAACTGGCATCTCATACTATTTTCGACTCTTTGGGCATACTGAACCTTAGTTAAGGATGCGACCAGATTCACTCCATTTCATCTTGTTTATGGTCTGGAAGCTACCCTTCTGATTAAGTGTGAGATCCCTTCACTCAAGATAGTTTTTGATTTGTTGTCGAACACTTCACCTGAAGAAGAGCGTATTCTCTACTTAGAAAGGCTGGATGAAACTCGCCGCTTTGTTTCTCTGGTCATCGAAGCACAGAAAAAGTGGGTCAAATCTCACATTAACTAGTCAGTTTCTCTTCGTTCCTCCATTGAAGGAGACCTCGTCCTCATGTACGACCAAGCTCATGATAAGCTGGGGGCAGGAAAATTTCAACCCATGTGGCATGGGACCTACATTGTTAAACATGTTTTGCATAATGGGGCCTATGAGATTATTTATTACAAAGGTCATCCTCTATATCAACCCAGAAATGGGTTGTATCTTAAAAAATATTATGCATGAGTCGTTCGTGCATGTTTTGTGTACGTAGGTGTTCTTTTCATTGTTTTATATTTTTGGCTTGGTGTGCTTTGCAAGCATTTTCATGCTTATTGTGTCATTGCTTATTGTGCAGATGTCTATTACCCCTTATGTCAGTTCATGGATGGTGCTCCCCACAATACCTGGAACCTGTCTTCGGTAGCCTGGGTGATTTATGATCCTATTGGTGAGTTGATATACCTTCAAGGTATATGTCTAGGACGAACTAAAAATAATGTCGCTGAGTATAGTGTTGTTATTGAACTATTAACCAAGGTGATTACCCTCGGTATTCGTGCATTTCTTGTAAATATAGACTCATAGCTTGTCATTCTTCAACTTAATGGACATTATTCAGTTAGAAACCCTCACATATTAAGGTTGTATTTCCGTGTTCGTTTGCTGGAAAGACATTTTGATTACATTACATGTCAACATATTCCTAGGTGAATGAATGCATTAACTGATACAGTGGCTAACATTGTATTAGATAGACATTTGCGTAATTTGTAAAAGTCATCATCACACATATGTATGTATGTATGTATGTATGTATGTATGTATATCGAATGTTTGCGTCAATGTGCATCATAAGTTCAAAAAATATGTGTGTTTCAGTTACATCCTGATACATCATGTCTCTCAAAATATGTGGAAATAAAACCTAGGTATCTACTCGGCGTGATGCTCATGATAGCATTTCACTGCCCATACAAGCCGCCTCAGCAAGCGATGAACTCTATTTGACACCACTACAGTGTGTCTCTGGTATGCACGAGGAACATCATCGAACCACGCATAGTCTGGGATCCCACGGGAGATTCCCTCCAAGTTGTGTATGATTTCCTCCTCCTCACCTCCCTCACCATGAGGGGCAACATCAAAGTCACGAGGGATTCGCCTCGCTATTGGGGACATACCTACAGGTCTCTCTAGGCCAACATCTGCAAACATATGGATTCTATGTCGTAACATGCATAACAAAAAAAATCATAATACTCATGAAAATAAAAAATGAGTCTTACCAAGGACTTCATCCCAATCCTCTCCTTCTGGGAGTGGGAGATCTGCATCACCAGTGAAATATGTGCCAGAGTAGGGACAATCCTCCATGATGATCAGTTGTCGGTGGAGCCACTCAAAGAACTCTTGTCTTCAGGACATCTGTTGACCACCCCCTAACCTTGGCATCAGAGCTGCCCAACGAGCCATCCGTGGCTCTTGTGCTGGTGGTGTCAGGACTATCACCTCTTGACGCTGAAATATTGGTAGTTGTTCCAAGATGAACGATCCCAGAATGGAATCATAACTGAACTTCTTCGGCTTGGTTTTCTTGCACTTTGTCAATTGATGCTTCGTGTTGATTTTCACTACCTCTGCCTAGTTGTAAAGAATCAGTTTCAGGCAATCTACAGCAAGAATTAGTTGTGTCTTTGTAGCTTCATGCGGTGCTTGCGATCCTACAGCTCATGTGATGGTGTGCAGCACTACCTTTAGTGCCAAGTCTGGAATAGTTTGGATATCCAATTTTCTGATTCATGATCCTTTCCTTTTCCCTGTACACACCTTGCTGATCACCATACTCATGTTCTCCATTATGGGCCAGGTGCCAGTCAGGATTAGTACTGTCCCCCTCTGCGATAGCCCTATTATGAAATAAACGTCTAAAACATCAATATCGAGTTCTTGATCATGAATAATGAACTTTTCCGAATCAACATCCTAGACACTAATCAAGTATTGTAATAGCTCTAGTTGAGCTCTGAGGCATGGTGTCATGAAGAATTTCTTGAGTCCACAATCTCTGAGAGCTTCCATTCATCTTTCTTTTTCCAAGGCAATTTCGTCTTCTTCACTATGTTCTCATTCTTTCCATTCGATCACCATTTTTCCGCTTCACACCTGCAAAAATGTTCATAGGGATGTCATTATCTAAATTCAAAGCTTCTGATTTCTGAAGTTGGGCCTATTTTTTTGCATTTTTTAAGCAAAAATGGACGTTGCGGTTGGCACAAATGTTTTCGAAATAGTCATGCCAATTGGTGCGCCCCAGTTCAAAATTTTGGGTGATTGGCGCTAGTCCATGCCCGATACTTGTGCCACCCGCCATGCCCTATTTTTTGCAATTTCGCCCATATATTTCCAATTTTGGGGTTGAAGGTAATCAAATTATAATCAAAATGCAGGAAAGGATGTTAGCTCTTACCTAGAACTAATGGATTCGAGATTGGTCTGATGGATTGCACTCTATCGCCGCCGCAAAATCACAATGTAGAATGTGTAACTATTGCTCCACAAGAGGTAAAAGTGAAATCATGGGCCAACATTCAATTAGAGTGTAATCATGTATGTTACACAACATTTTGTCACCATCCCTGCAATCCCTATCCTGCACATTGGAGGACCATTTCTGTGACTAATAAGAAGTGTCATGCCTTGCAAAGACCATCATTGTATCCCTTGCCATAAAGACAACATTCATTCTATTGAAAATTTCTTGAGCAAACCATGAGAAACACATGTTTTTGGGTTGGCACTGGTAGACTGTTATGCCCTCGCGCCAATGAGGAAGATTAACACTGGGCCCCGCATCTATTGGTGCTCTATCCCAGTGAGATACCTGTGCCAAGTTGTTTTTGGAATGTTTTTTAAACATAGAGGCGAATTTTCCATGCTAACAACTTTGTGGGCGAGTCAGCTTGGGTGGTTCGACTGAATAACCACAAACACCTTCCTTTTGCCTCTTGTTTCCACCTTTTGGGGAAACCTCCCAAAGGATAAGGCCTCCCTTCCACCATTGTAGGGATCCCAACCTCCTCCTCTCCCTTTAAAAATAAAGCTATCTCCCATTGATACACTAGCTGAACAATTGAGCAACTGAAGAGGAATTGTTGAACATTTTGTTGGTGAGATAGAGAAGAGAAAGAGACCTTTGTCGAGAGAGAGCTTAGGCTTCTGTCCTCACCTCGTCCCAATTCCTCGAAAAACCTTCAAGACATGCTTCGACTGAACCCACTGAAGGAGGCTGTGATTTCAAGGCTCTGGTTGTAATCTCTTTCTTTCTATTTATATATACATGACTAATGTCTGGTTCCCATCATGTGTTAATATGGCTTATTTTACACAATATGTTTAATATTCCTTGATTGATTAGCTAGTTATCAATGCAATCATTGTCTTATATGCTGTGTTTGTTCTTTGATCTTTGTGCAGGCATCCGAGTACCATTTTTGAAGGACCACAACCTGTCGGGACAGAGATCAAGAGGCTGTCGCTACTACAACTACGACAATCGTGTTGGACTACAGGTAGGACAATCTATCCCAACCTATTTCATTCGTTAACTAGGAACCTACACATTAGCTTGTTCCCTTGTTGCTAGACCCACTCTAGGGCTAGAGGGATCATCTCTGTCCGCAGAGAGGATTTACCTACATAAAAATGTCCCCTTCATTATATAAAGCTTTCAGGGAAGTGAAGAGTGCCAAGCCTACTAGTTTCTTTATGTCCAACTACCTTTTGGAATCCATTTGTTTAGAAAATGAATTTTCAGAACTAGAATGGAAATGGTCTAAGTATTTTCCTCTGGTACATGTTTAATGCAAGCTCTTATGGGATTACAAGAATAAATCAGAGATGACAAGAATATGCAACCATTTTATTTCTCCAATGTACTCTTTGTTATTTGAGAAAGACTGTACATGCCTCTCGAAACAATAAAAGGCAATCATAGAAGGCATTAGATACTGGTATTTGCATGAACAGGGGATTTACATGAGATTTTATGCCATATAGTGCATTGATATCTCCTCGTATGCTACCTTTATATGCTTTAGACAAAGTGGTTCGGTTGGAAATATTATATCATAAATTTTCTCATCGAGTTACAGGTACTCTTAAGAGGGAAAAGAGGTCAATATGGCCCAAGTTACCTATCAATATCATATACTATGGAGTTTATAGCACCATCCAAGCGATGAAAGAGGCCAATGAAATTGAATCATATCATTTTGGAGAGATAATATTCCGGATACATGATCCTGAAGCTGTGATTATTAGTCATTGTGTTTTTATCAACCAGATGTAGGCTTATACTCATGAGAGGGATACTCATGAGGAAATCTTCAAGAGACTTATTTATCCATCCGAGGTTAAAGAAAAGCTAAGCCAAGGAACTCATAAGAAGGTTGAAAAGACCCATGCTTCATCTATTTTCAACCTCTAAGAAGAATTTGAAAGCTCCAAAGGGCATTGGAATAGGTGAAGGAGATCAAGGAAGCATTGTAAAAAGAAGTAGACAGACTCAAAAGGAGGATTGAAGAAGAGAAAGCAGCGAAGGAGGTAGAAGATGAGAGAAGGAAAGTAGAACAAGATGAATTGGTGAAACAATTGGCTTTGGAAACTGAACAAAGAGTCAACCAGTAGGAAAAACAAAGGAAAAGTGATGAAGAGCTTCAGAGGAAAAGAGATGAGGAACTCCAAAAGAAGAGGGAATAAGAAGGAACATTACAAGATTCAAAAACTACCTTTGAACATAAAGTATGATGTCCTAAGCTACAAAAACCATAAAATCCAAAACCCTGGCCCTAGGAAACGATGTGCCAATAAGAATGTGGGCCCAAAGAGGCTAATTGATATATCAACTTCACGAGGCTAAAAAATTTTCATGCAAACTCCATTTAGGACATTTCTTGGACCATTAAAATCCATACTATGTGGCATTCTAATCTCGGGGGATATTGGTGGCCACCAACCTTGTCCACTAACTCAATGGTTCTTTATCTTCTTATAACTTTTTCTATGGTTTTTTGGGTCTCAAACTTCTAGGGTCATTTGTAGGCCCTAGATGATGTTTTTTTGCCATTTATGAGTGCATAGGTTTTCATGTCATTCCCTAGGACCAACCAAAAGTTGTAATCCTAAACATGTTTCTTTCAAATGGACTTATTGTGTGCCCCAAATAGATATTTTATGAAAAAGATGCACCACTCAGAAGTTGATTCTAGGGTTACGGTTTTAAACCTCAGGGGCTCTTCCTTTATGTTAAAAAATTGATGAAACTAACATAAAAATGCATGGAAATGAATAATTAAGAGTGTGTGACAAGGAGTGTCAGCGATTTCCAAGTGTGCTAAGGAGAGAGTGCCAAGGTGTGCTAGGTACCGCTGAGCCATTCTAGAGTGCCAGGGTGGCATACGATCAAGATGTGTTAGTTTCCAAGGTGTGCCAACATGTGCTAGGAAGTGTTAGGGAGTGTCAGAGAAACACAAGGGAGAACTAGGTAAAATTAATGCATGGAAATGAACAAATAATAGTTTGTGACATGAAGTGTTAGTGAGTTCTAGCTGTGCTAAGGAGGGAGTGACAAGGTATGCTAGACGTTAGGGAAACATGCCAATATGTGCCAGTTTCTAAGGTGTGCCAATGCATGTCAAGGAGTGTTATGGAGTGCCAAGGAAATTCAAGGGAGTACTAGTTTCAAATGCATGAAAATGAATAAGACTATGTGATAGGGAGTTTCAGTGAGTCCTAGGTGTGCTAAGGAGGGAGTGACAAGGTATGCTAGATAGTTCCAAGGAATACTAGAGTGTCAGGGTGAGGTGCCAAGATGTTTTAGGTGTCAGGGTGTGCCAATGTGTGCCAAGGAGTGTTAGGGAGTTCCACAGAAACACAAGGGAGAACTAGTTCAAAATGCATGGAAATGAATGGATAAGAGTGTGTGATAGGGAGTGTCAGCGAGTTCCAAGTCTTCTAAGGAGGCAGTGGCAAGATTATATGCTAGGTAGTTCCAAGGCATTCTAGAGTGTTAGGAAATTCTAGGGAGTGCTAGGGTGTCTTAGGGAGTGAAAAAAATGCCAATAAATGTAGGGGATGCTAACACATGCCAAATAGTGCTAAGGGAATGTTAAATATGCTAGTTGCTATGCCATGTCAAGATGTAAACTATGTTTCTTAGTTGTTTTATGGCCACGGTTGGATGTGAGCATTGAATTGGTAACTTGTTAAGTGGGATGAGTTGAGATTGGAAATAAGTAGCCTAGGATGATTTATAGGAATTTCTTAGGCGAACGTGTGTGAAGGAGTGTCAAGCGACAGAAGGTAACACCAAGTTAAAATGAAAATAAATGAACACCTGTGAGGGTTAATAATTCAAGACCTCACATTTTCAAGACGGGCATGATAGGCATACCAACACTAGTGCCAATACATGCCAAGGGCCACATTTTAGTGTGTCTTAAGTGCCAAATCATCCTCTATTACTTCTCTCTTAATTGTGAATAATTGATCTCAAATAAATTTTATCTTAAACCATGCCAAGGAATTCTAGGGCATCCAAACACATGCCAATAATTTTCAAGTGCCACTAAGTTCCAAGAGCCAATATGTATTAGGGAGTTATAGGGCATGTTATGGAGTTCCAGTTTTGCTAAGGAGGGAGTGACAATATGTGCTAGATATTTACAAGGCATGTTAGAGTTCTAGGGAAGCATACCAATATGTTCCAAGTGCCAATGTGTGTTGATTGTTAGAGAGTTCCAGGGAAACACAAGGGAGCACTATGTAAAAATGCATGGAAATGAATGAATAAGAGTGTGTGACAGGGAGTTTCAGCGATTTCTACGTGTGCTAAGGAGGGAGTGACATGGTATGCTAGGCAGTGCTAAGTCATGCTAGTGTGCCAGAGTGGCATGTGGCTAAGATGTGCCAGGTGCTAGGGTGTACCAACAGATGATATGAAGTGTTAAGGAGTCCTAGGGACACACAAGGGAGCACTAGGCGAAAATAATGCATTCAAATGAAAAATTAAGATAATGTGATAGGAAGTGTCAGTGAGTTCCTGGTGTGCTAAGGAGGGAGTGACAAAGTATGCTAGAGGTTAGGGAAACATGCCAAGATGTGTCAAGTGCTAGGGTGTGTCAATGATGTCAGGGAGTGTTATGGAGTGCCAGGGAAAAACAAGGGAGAAATAATTTGAATTGCATGGAAATGAATGAATAAGAGTGTGTGAAAGGTATTGTTAGAAAATTCTATGTGTGCTAAGGACAGAGTGACAATGTATGTTAGGTAGTGCCAAGGAATGCTAGGGTGCCAGGGAGACATGCCAAGATGTGCCAAGTGTCAGGGTGTGCCAATGTGTGGCAGGGGGTGTTAGGGAGTGCCACAGAAACATAAGGGAGAAATAGTTCAAAATGCATGGAAATGAACAAATATAGACTTTGTGATAGGGAGTGTCAGTGAGTTCCAACTGTGCTAAGGAAGGAATGAAAAGGTTATATGCTAAGAAATTCCAAGGCATTCTAGAGTTCCAGGGCATGTCAGGGAATGGTTGGGTGTGTTAGGGAGATCCAAATCATGTCAAGGAATGCAGGGGATGCTAACACATGCCACATAGTTCCAAGGTATTTTTAGACGTTCCAGATGTTATGGCATGTCAAGATGTAAACTATGTTGCTTAGTTGTTTTATGGCCATGATTGGATGTGAGCCTTGACTTGGTAAATTTTTAAGTGGGATGAGTTAATATTAGCCATGAGTAGCCTAAAATTAGTTATAATACATTCTTAGGTGAACTAGGCATAGTCTAGTTCTAGTAAATGAAACTTGGTCAAGTTGTTATAGTCGAGACAGGACTTGGTTGGGTTCCCAAGCCTAAAAAAAATAATGGTAGTTATGAGGACATGATAGTTAAGGAGTGCTAGGGTGTCCCAATGAATTAAAAGGTGCGCTAACACATGCCATTTAGTGTTAATGCATGACAAGGAGTGTTTGGGAGTGTTAGGGCATCACAAGGGAGAACTAGTTCAAAGTGCATGGAAACGAATGAATAAGAGTGTTTGTAAGGGAGTGTCAGTGAATTCCAGGTGTCCCATGGACGAAGTGTGTTAGGAGAATTTAATAATACGAATTTCAGGAGGAAAGCATATGATTATGATAAGGGGATGGACGAATCAATTTCAAACAAAGGGCGACTTTGTGCTAGAAAAACCACTATTTTTTCAATGACTTGGTTGGGTTCCCAAGTCACAAAAAAAGTAAGGTTATCTAATATGAGGGCATGAAAATTAGGGAGTTCCAAGGTGTTCAGGGAATCCTAGGAAGTGCTAACACATGCTAGAAATTTCCAAGGCATGTTAGGAATTCCAATATGTGCTAGGTGCTAGGGCTTGGTGCCAACGCATGCTAGGGAGTTCCAGGGAAACATAATGGAGAACTATTTTCAACTACATGGAAATGAATGAATAAGAATGTGTGATAGGGAGTGTTAGCAAGTTATAGGTGTGCTAAGGATAGAGTGACAAGGTATGATAGTAAATTCCAAGGCATGATAGAGTGCTAGGAAATCATGCCAAGATGTGCCAAGTTCCAAGGTGTGCCAATGTGTGCCAAGGAGTGGTAGGGAGTGCTAGAGAAACACAAAGGAGCATTATATCATAATGCATGGAAATGAATGAATAAGAGTGTGTGACAATGAGTTTCAATGAGTTCCAAGTGTGATAAGGATGATTGAAAAGGCATGCTTGGCAATGCTAAGGAATGCTAGAGTGTTATGGTGGAATGTGGCCAAGATGTTCCAACACATGCAAGGAAGTGTTAACTAGGAGTGTCAGGGAAACACAAGGGAGCCCTACGTCAAAATGAATGGAAATGAACAAATAAGAGTTTGTGGTTGGAAGTTTCATTAAGTTCCAAGTGTGCTAAGGAGGGAGTGAAAAGGTATGCTAGGAAGTGTTAAGGCATGCTAGAGGCCAGGGTGAGATGCCAATATGTCCTAGGTTCTAGGGTGTACCAACACATGCCAAGGAGTGTTAAGGAATGCTATGGAAACATAAGGGAGCACTAGGTAAAAATGCATGGAAATGAATGAATAAGAGTTTGTGACTGGGAGTTTTAATGAGCTCTAGGTGTGCTAAGGAGAGAGTGACAAGGTATGCTAGGTGGTGCCAAGGAATGCTAGAGTGATAGGGTGACATGCCAAGATGTTCCAGGTGTTAGGGTGTGCCAATGCGTGGTAGGGAATGTTCGGGAGTGTCAAGTAAACACAAGGAAGCACTAGATCAAAATGCATGGAAATGAATGAATAATGGTGTGTGATAGGGAGTGTTAATGAGTTCTAGGTTTGTTAAGGAGGGATTCACAAGGTTATATACTAGGCAATACCAAGGTATGTTAAACTACCAAGGTGTGTCAGGAAGTGCTAGGGTGTGTTAGGGAGTGTAAAATCATGTCAAGGAGTGTAGGGGATGCTAACACATGCCACATAATGCTAAGGAATTTAATATATGTCAGGTGTTATGGCATGTCAAGATGTAAATTTTGTTGCTTAGTTGTTTTATGACCACAGTTAGATATGATGAGACTTGTCTTAGTAACTTGTTAAGTGGGATCAGTTGAGATTGGACATGAGTAGTCTAAGATGAGTTACATGTAGTTCTTAGGTGAACAAGGCATATGTTTAATTTCCACAACACATGATAATCTGGGTTTGGTCTTAGAATCTTTTATGAAAACAAAATCAAGTGCCACAACACATCTACTTTGCACAACGAAATCTACACACATCAGGGAATCAACTAGTACGCATGAAATTTTTAAAAATTTTCAGGACGTTCTTCATTAAATTAAAAACTATAATATAATAGGTTAGAGCTCTCATACCAGTGATCATGGCCCTTTACAATCACACTGATACAAGGAATACAACTAGGGCTTGGTGTTAGTCCTTTTACAACCAATATACCTTGAACAAGACAACACTTGACCCACTTTTTGATGGTGGCCACACATATACCTTTCAATCCATATGTCTTGAACACATCTGGCCGGTCCTCTTGCCTCCCATCATGCAACTCCTCAATCTTCCTCTATTAATGAACTCAACTCCTTTAGGTTATTGAACTTGGATCAAAAAAAAAATCCCTCTATCTACCTCTTTTTTCCTTTAAGGTCTACAACACTTATGGTTTTCGATCATTTGTTCACAACTCTGTTGTGAACAATTCTTTGGTTTTCCCACTTTTTCCATCTGCTGCTCCAATATGACAAGTTTAGGGATATGAAGGTTTCCCTTCTTCTCGGTGACACAATCCACTACAATACGATGAACTAGGGCTAGTTTTCTAGCCCACTTGACTGCTACTTTAGTGCTTCAAAGTATGCATGTCCTTAGGCCCAATACACCTACCCTTCTACCAGTCTTGTCTTCCTTCACAAGTGCAAGACTTAGAGATATTCTTTGACAATCACCTAACAACCCTCCAATTTTACTTGGACTACCATCAATTTTCCCAACCATATTCAATTATTTTATTAATATAGTGCCCACAACATTTCCCTCATCTAGGACTCTTCAAATATGACACCTCATAGTGATTTGAGTCCTCTCAAAATCACTATTCTTGTATACCAATTTCTTTGTTGTCCAATATATGAACAAATATGAACTACTCATATTATCATCTTTCTAACAATTTGTAGATGATTGAACTAGGGTCATAAATCATCCATTAAAATTCCATTGACTAAATGTTTATAGGCTGCTTCAGATCTCTGTCCAAAACTATATGGGCAGTCCACCAAAATCAACTCCTCTTCATGTTAATCCATTCCTCATATGAAACATTTCTTCTGCTCCATTTTCTATTCAAGTTACACCTTCCTTCAGATTTTCTATCTCCGCACATACTTTTGCAAACCATTTTCTAAATTTGTGGTATATATTGTAGATATTAACCTCTCTTTAAGGGTCACAACCCCTCTTATACTATGAAAAATATTATCACAGTCTTAATGGAAAACCTTAGGAAACCTTCCTAAATAGGGAATTATACTTCTATTCTAATTACTTTAGAACACACCCTATCTACCCATAGAAAAAATGACAACTCTTTCCTCCGTAAGAGACTTGGCCTAGCTCATATGGATCCATAGATTATGGGCATTTATTTGACTGAATCTTGATCTGAACTTTAGATCTCTACAACCTTCAAACTATGGTTACCTTAGTCAATATTACACCTACGACTACTTCCGTTGTGGCCCTAAACTCTAGTGTAGACCCTCCTCCATTTGTGTTGGTATTTATCATAGACCTTGCAACCTACTAACCACCACAAGGTAGGGTATCAAACCTCTCTACTATTTCAAAATTTTATGTGGCCTTCACACAGAAACACAACTGAAATCACATGCCAAAATTCTCAGGAGCTGCCCCACTTGAGCTTGATCTGCCATAATAGAAGCAAGAATATGCCATCATACTTCCTACGTTGAACCCATTAAGGTATGTGACATTCTTGTGAACCCTCACATGATGATCTTACTCTTGGTGGATGATCATGGCCTCCCTTTATCAACACTTACTCAACCCTCTAACTCGACCTACTTTAGCAATACATCTCTCTTGGCCTCCTTGATCAAATGAGCTCCTTATCACTTGATGTTCTTTCCTTCGTACCAAGGCCTCCTTAAATATATTTTCCTATCTATACCTCTTAAGAATGCTCAAACTTATCCACTTAGACCTTAGGAAATATTCTTTTTTTTAATTTATTTTCTTTCATATTTTAAACCCCATCTTGGGTCCAAGGCCCTTTCGCTTGGGCTATTTTTCCACAAATACTTTTGTGGCCAAATTCACACAAACCCATCTCACTAGGCTTGCGGATTACCTCCCAAGCTACAAAATTCAACAACATAGTCTAGTTGTAGTAATCATAACTTGGTCAAGCTCCTATAGACAAGCGAGGACTTGGTTGGGTTCCCAAGTTGAAAATTAAGTAAGGGTAGTTGTGATGGCATGATAAATAAGGAGGGTTAGGGCATACCAAGGAATGAAAATGCATGCTAACACATGTTGGAAAATGTTAATGCATGTTGAGGAGTGTTAAGGAGTCTCGAGGCATCACAAGGGAGAACTAGGTCAAAATGCTTGGAAATGAACAAATAATAGTGTGTGTTAGGGAGTGTCAGTGAATTCAAGTTTTCCAAGGATGAAGTGTGTTAGAAGAAGTTCATAATAGGATTTACAAGAGGCAAGCCTATGATTGTGATAAGGGGCTCGACAAAGCAGTTTAAGACAAAGGGAAACTTTGTGTTGGGCACTATACTATTTTTCCTTTATGTATTATTTGTATACGACATGTGGCACACTTTAGCCGAATGGTCATGTTTTAAAATATTTTAGAAAAATGCAAATTGTACATTGTTGTGTATAGGTTTTGGGGCACTCGGCTTGGGCCGACTTATATCTTGTGTGTCTTGTGTATCTTTTGGTTCTTGCAAATTCTCAGTTAATTCTCTATTGTTTATATGAACTTGACATACATGTGAAATATTGCCTATGTAAGTTGTTAGACTCCTATACCAATAGGTATCATTTTTCATGATTGACTTGTTGAACTATGCAATATGTTCAAACCTTTTTCTTGTTGCAAAGGTGTTCCATATTCTTAAAAAATCAAAAAATCAAAAAATTTAAAAAATGTAAAGAGGGTATACCCTAAAAGAAAAATCAAAGGGTGAAAAGAATAAAATGGTCAAAAAAGCGAAAGAAATGAACCCCAAACAAAAATATACCAGGAAAGTGTGCAAGTCTAAATGCCACTACTATTTCATTTTTTGTAATAAACAAAATTGTGTGCAGCTTGTCAAAATTTTGCCACAATTTATGAAGAGTCAAACTGTTTAAACTTGACTCATTCATTTTTCAATTTCATGTTGTAGAATAGAGAATAAAAATCTGACCAAACAGTTTAATCTTGGCAGATAAGTAGATAGGTAGAGTTGATAAAAGGTGCTCAACAGTTTAATCTGAGCCCTTGGATGTAATAAGTGTAGACTTAGATATGTTTGCCATGTAAAAGGAAAAGAAGATTGATAAGGGTTTTCCAGTCTAAGTGCACCCTAATAAAGAAGACAAAATGGTAGGGTAAAGTAAGTAGGGTAGGTAGATGTTGTTGCAGGATTGCATGTGATGAATGATGGTTCTAAATGTGTTCATTTTTACTTTCATCACCAAGTGCAAAGGCAGAACACCACATTGGCAGAATTTTAGAACACAACAAGGTCAAAATCATTAACTTCCCATCTCACTTTTTCCCTAACAATTTACTAATTTCCCCTAAGTGCTAAGGAATTTGAAGATTAAAGGGGCTCAAGGCATTTCCTTGACTTTTGGAGGGACCGGACCCTCGGCCCAATAATTGAAAAGACCTAAGTACTTGAAGTTATTCATCATTACACTCATTCAATTTTAATCTTTTCCTAAGTAAAATTCCATTTTACTTAGGAAAATCATGCTATATTTCATAAAAATCCCTCAAAATTACTTGCTATTCTAAGTCTAAGTGTTGAAGTTGATATAATGCAAGTTTCTTCAGAAATCTTCACTTTCCTAGTTGTGTAAAGTATTTTGAGTTTTCGTTGTTCCCTTGTCATATTAACATTTGATTTTATTTATTAAATCCTTATAACAAATAACATTTTCCTATATATATAACTTCTTTTATGTAAATAACCCAAAAAAACCCTTTTACTATAGGTTTTAGCTAAAGTATTTAAACCCACATGAGGAAAAAAAAAACCCGCATTATAAATCCCTTTGGCTAAAAACTTATCCATATAAGTATCCCCGCCCCTTATAGTAAATGAATCATATTGATTTATTTCTATATAATAAAAAATACATAGAAAAAGGGTTTAAACATATATTTTTATGTTTTAAATGAAAAAAACAAATAAAACCCGAAATATCTGACCCCAACCCTTCATAAAAATGGAATTAATTAATCACCTGGATTAGTTAATAACCTACCCTCCGCCAATGAAATAACTCCCGAAAAGATTAATTAAGTTAATGGGCCCACGCATTAACTCCCACAACAGCTTCCCGTCCGGATCACCATTGGATCATCTGCCTAAAGATCTACGGCTCACAAGCATTCCGCTGCCCATCCTCCGTCCGAGACTTAACGCGCGAAATGGGAGCGGTTTCCAAACACTGCACTGGCCACGCGTCGTGTGCTCAATGGAATCACTGCCAATTCGTAAAAAACCGCCTTCTCCCAAAAGTGGTGCGGAATATACCGCTTACCACCCATTCCCCGTGACATGTCCATCGTACCCGATGACATCATCCTCAAAAATAATAAAAAATTCCTTTTGACTTTACAAATAAAACAAAACTTCACGCATTTTTTGTCATTTTGTATATTGAAAGCGATTGTGCCCTCTGTGCGAAGAAATTCAAAATCGACTGTCAAACTACTGTTCAACTGAATTTTGCTAAAAGCTACTATCAAACCAGTGTTCCGATATCCATCTGCCACCAGCTAGTACCTGTTAATCACAGTTTTTCCTCTAAAAATAGGTATTTACTCTGTTTCTCCCTGAACTCTGAAAGAAACTGAGTTTTCCTTGTTTTTCCACTAAAACAGAGTTAAAGTTGATTGCTAGTTCGTTCCCTGATCCCAAAAACTGTAATAATAGTACTGGACTTGCAATTGTACCCATTTCCCCCGTCAAAACTTGTAATTCTTCTAAATTTTCATAAAAACCCCTGAATTTCCATCTTTAAATACACAAGAACCGAGAATGAAATTTCCTGTAGCCTTAAATGTTGCTCCATTGAACGCCCCTCATAGAGAATTGGAATATTTGTCATTAGTGGATAAATATTTTTAGATCAAAGACTTAGTTTTCAGTGAAAGCCCCCTTTGAATTCATTGTCACTGCAGAGACGATTATTTGAAAGGCTTGGACATCATTGGGTTATGGGAATCTAATTTCCTGAGATACCTTTTACCCTCAGTCCATATCTTCCCGGAAATTATCCGTTGTTCCATGCTAATTATGAACCAATTCATAGAGTATTTTTATCCCCAAACCATAATGTCCTTTTCCCTATTACTGCTCGGTCTATCAATAAAATGCTCCATTTTGAACTTTGGTCGAAAACCCTCACTCCCTTGTCCATTGGAGAATTGCTTAAGAAAGATGATGATATTGCTGCGTTAAGGAAACAATTGAAACTACCAGCTTCAAGGCACCCTCAGACTGAAGAAGTAATGAAGGAAAATTCAGAAGAAGAGGTGATGGACTTACTTTTAAAAATGAATGAATGACTTGCTGAAGCAGAAAAAGAACTTGAGCAAGCATTAAAATATAAAGAGTCCATTATTCCAGCAACTGCAACACAGGCAGCCACAGGAATAGGCACATCAATCACAGGCCAACAAGCAAAGCTAACACAGGTGAACACTTCTGATAAGGGTTCTGATGAATTAATCAAAGCAATGAATGAATTAAAACTGCAAGCGACAGAACTCTAAAGCTTAAAGTCTCAGCTTTCTAATCTGGAAAATAAATATGATCAATCAAAAATAAATGTTGCTGAGAAGACAAGAGAAATAAAAAAACTAGAAAAATCAGTTAAAGCATTGGAAAAGGATCTTACAATGGAAATACCTTTAAGTGAATTAAAAGAAATTCTTTGGTATAACATTATTCAATCAATAAAGAACGTTTGGTATTCTATTCAAATAATATATGAACAGCAGGATTTAGTCAGATTGGCTCTGGAAGAAATTGAGAGAGCAAGGGAAGAGTTAGGGAATATGCCAGAAGAAGCCAATAGACTTATCAATTTTTTGAATACTCAGAATAAGCAGCAACTTGTAGAATTTGGAATTCAGGACAGGATAGGACCCATCTTAGAAATCAAAAGAGTTTTTACCAAAAGGACTCTTATGCAAAATCTTGAAAGAAGGTGTTCAGACATGCAACAAGAAATTTTTACCTTCAAAGAAAGATTTGATGTTGTGTTAAATAAAGGTTTGCCCAGTCCTGTTATTGAAGAAGGTAGATTAATGGATTTGGAAAGTTTTGTTAAGAAAGTAAACAAACAGATTGATGATCAAGCCAGTTCTTCAACCAGTACAGCAGAAGGAACATTGCCAACAGGGAAAAGTCTTTATGAAAAATTGGAGAGTTTATTTTATCTTGAACATGAAATAAAACATTTGTTTCCATATTAGCCTAATTTTTTCAAATACACTGAAGCTGATGAAACATTGAGAAAATTACAAAGGACCAGAGTGCCAGAAGTTAAATGGTGGGATGAGATGATGGAACTTTTATAAAATTTATCCTTGGGTGAAATTTTTGCCTATTTTACTGAGGTATATCTTGATAAAGGATAAATAAGTGAATAAAGGTCAACGAGTATCAGTTCAGCAGTTAAAGTATAGCAGTAAGAATAAAAGAGTATCAGACAAGCAAGGCAGTCAGAAAAGAATTACTCAAGAAGACAGCAACGAGCTAAAACAGAGGAACTGCTTCCAGCACATTCTAAAAAAGAGGAGACAACACAAAACATCAGCTGATTTATCCTATTTACGAGACCATCTATCTCCATTTTTATTGTAACCTATTCATTAGTCACCCTAGATTATATCTCTTTTGTTATGAGATATTTTAAATAATCTTTTGTATAAATAAGCCCTCGATTGACTTATTGAGGGTGGATTCTACTACTTTGCTGTAACATTGATTTTTTGGAATAAAAGTGCTTTGGAGAAATTTCTTTGTGGCTTGCTGGATGATGATTTGAAGCTCAAGACTTTTTGCAGGATTCATGTGTCCGACTACAGTTCAATAAGTCCTTTCTATCCTATGTTTTAAGTTTTATATCTGTTTATAATATCACTGTGTTCCATTTCTGAATAATTGACATAAAAGAATAAATCATAACTTACTTAAGTGTACTCTGATTTTCAATTGCGGTTATTCCAAATGTTTTCTTCCAAACTGGTTATAAGCAACGAATTCTTAATTGCTCTTGTTTCACTGGTTTGAACATTTTGATTACTATAGTAAAGAATTCTTAACTTCTCTTTATTTGTAATCATTCATTTTCTTTCTTTGAATATGTTGAAAGATTCTTGATTGCCTTTCATCCCTTCAAAATCCATTCCATCTACTTTAATTTATAAAAATTGTTCTTTGTTTGGCTATCTTGCCCTGCAAAGCCATCTTGTGTGTAGAAGATTAATCCAGTAAAGCCATCCTTTGACTCCATAGCCCAATGGACTGAAAATATTCAAACTTGCCCTTAGTTGGCGAATTCCACCATTTTCAAACAAACTCTTGGATTTATAACTAGCCTAAAACTTTCTAAGAACAAAGATAAATTATAAAGAGAGAGCCCTCTCTGGATGCAGATTGGCTAGATTCTGTATCCGAAGGTTGGTTTGTGGTTACCTCGGGTATACTTTCATTTTCCACAACTTCAAGGAAAACCTGAGTGATAACATAGTGGCGACCATACTGGGGATCTGAATCATTTTTATTGTTACTATTGTTTGCTTATAAGCTATATACAGAGTCTGAAGATCAGCCAGGTAGCCTTTGAAATGCTTTTGCTCTGCAACTGCATAGTAAATAAATGTTGTTTCAGTCTATCTCTGATTTAGCTTATACACTGAACCTTAGTTTCAAATGTTTAATCAGACTCTCTAGTTCAATAAATCTTTGAGAAAATTTTAATCAGAAATCATTATTTCTTGAAGAATTTGTAGAAGTTGTACTTTCATTTCAAATAAAACCAAAAATCCAAAAAGATAAAGTCTAGGAAAACTGGCTTCAGAAAGGATTCGTCATACCAGGTCAAATCCTGACCCTAATCCACCACCGATATTTGAAAATCCAAATCTGATTCCTAGGATTCTTAGAAGACAAGGAAGTCAAGAAAGCTCTGAAAGAGGAAGTCAAGAAAGTTCTGGAAGTTCCAGACGTCTTTCTAGATCACATTCTTGTCCTGTGAAGATTATATATTTTGATGAAATACCTTTTGATGAGCGATTTGAAACATCTTTGTTTGTGAATTTTTCTGAATCTGAATTGTCTAAGCTAGTTCCAGATCCATTATTTCTTGAAGATTTACAATTGAGATTTGTTTCATATCATCTTAACAGACATTTACAAAATTCCATTCAATCTGAACAGACCTTTGAAGAAACTTCAAACATTTCTGTAATTACTGAAGCTTCCCCAAGTTCAGCTTCTTTTCCTCAAGTTTCCCAAACCCAAGCCACTCCTTCTACTCCTCCACCCGCTCCTTCCAGACCATCATCACCTGTTATTCCATTACACCTTCCAATGGCCAATAGATATGCTCCGTTACAGTTGCCAGCCAACCCTGTTTCTTTGCCCCAAGATTATCAGAGTAAGATCACCCCTTTTGATGGTTCCGGTACTTATACTACTCAACAACATACCAAAAGGATGACTGATTACTTTGAATTTTATGAAATTGACACTGTTGATGTCCGAATGATAATTTTTGTTCAGAGTCTTACTGGGGAAGTCAGGACATGGTTTAGGGCCCTTGCTCCAAACAGTATTGCTGATTTACCAGCTTTGTATAGGGCATTTTTGAATAGATGGGAGAAGAAGAAAGACCCTCTTCAGATCCTATCAAAATTTGAAAAATTGAGAAGAAGACCTAATGAAATAGTGCAAGATTACATCATTAGATTCAACGAAGAATACAACGCGGTTCCCCAGAACCTTAGACCCCCTCCTGATTCAGTACTGGTTAAATTCCCTGATGGATTTGACTCTGACATAGCATATTCACTTAGGGAAAGAGCCCCTCAAACCCTAGAAGAGATGCAAAGCATAGTGGTTAGTGTTGAAGCTAACCTCATAGAAAAAAGAGCTAGGGCTAGGGCTGAAAGAAGGATGCCTATAAATGAAGAGCCTTTGGCTTTTGAAAGAAAATTGGATGCAATTATTAAAGGTATGGAAAGACTGGTAGACAGAGTAGAGAAAATAGAAAGAAAGTCTTCTGGAAATGGTCAAAATATTGTTAGAAACCCAAACTTCAGAAGAAATCAAAACCAAAATCCGGGGAAAAATGTCCCTGACCAAAACATCAGGCCACCATTCCAAGAAAAATTTGTTGAAGGTTCCTCTTCTGAAGAACCAACAGAGGATGTTGAAATAAATAATGTGACTGAAAATAAAAATGAACCAGAAGTTTTCCTATCTCAAGATGATCAAGAAAATCATATTCTTGAAACATTTCAAACACATTCAGGAGAAACTTTTGATTTTAAAGAAGGTTATGACACAAAAATTTATGAAGTTCATAAACAATACAATTTGAGAAGTAGATGGATTGATGTGCCAGAGAATAGCAAACAGAAAGCTGTAAAACAAAACGTCAAAGGTAAAACTAACACTCCTCCTGTACAAATTCTTTCCAGAGCAAATTCTAACCCCCCCAATCCAATAATTGAAGATGTGTCTGACAATCAACTGAACAATAAAAAAATTTCTAATACTTCTCCTCTTGCAAGAAATGTAGAAGAACCAGTAGAAGTTGATTCAGAAACACCTTCAACTCATAATCCCACTCATGAAAAAGAGAAAAACGCTGAAGATCCAAAAAATAGAGAAAATCCAACTGTTCAAAATACTAGAGCTCAAACAGAAAAATATTTCAATCTAGAAGCTGAAATAGGCAAACTAAAGATAGCTGTTCCATTAGTAGAATTAGCTAAACACGATGTGTATAGAAGCCAAATCAGCAGATCCCTTAACATTACTGGAATGGATGATTCAGTGAACATTTTTGATGATCAACCTAGACTACTTTTTGGTCCTGAAGTTAATGGCAAACCTGAAAGTGGAAGAACTCCTCCATTTTATGTGAGCTTGAATGTTCATGACAAAATACTGCATAACGCCATGCTTGATTCTGGAGCGTCCCACAATTTAATGCCAAAAGCAGTGATGGAAAGATTAAACCTAGACATTACCAGACCATATAAAGATATTTTTTCTTTTGATTCTAGTCAGGTAAGATGTTTAGGTTTGATTAAAGATTTGTGTGTTACTTTGGTACAATACCCTGCGAAATCTATTCTGATGGATATAGTAGTTGCTGATATTCCCCCTAAATATGGTATGTTGTTGTCCAGATCCTGGGGTGCCAAACTCGGAGGATCTCTACAATTAGATATGTCATTTGCAACTATTTCAGTATTTGGTCAGCCTAAAAGATTGTACAGAGAGACCTTGATGAAATATCTAGTCAGTAGCCATGAGAAGCCTGAAAACTTCCCTGTATATTCAGTACATTCTGATATGGACTCTTTTATCCTTTATAATGCTGAATTGGACCTTCCTACTGAACTAGAAGCACCAGAAACAGAAACTGCAATTAAATCTACTATTCTGATTGAAGAAATTTCTGAAAACAAAGAAACATCAAACGTTCTAGAAACACCAGAAAAAATTGAAAGACCAAAACCTCCTATTAAGAAACATATTAAAACATTTGATGAAGATTATGAACATGAAATTCTATGTCATTTAGAATTTGATGGTTCGGTGAATAAATTAGGAGCAGGGGCTGGAATTTGGTTACATAATGTTGAAAATGATCATGCCGAAGGTCATGCTTATAGATTGAATTTTAGATGCACTAACAACATGGCAGAGTACGAAGCTCTTTTGCTAGGGCTTAAACATGTCAAAAATTTAGGAGCAATTAGAGTATCAATCATAGGAGACTCTGAATTAATTATCCAACAGATTAATGGTGAATGTTCAACAAAAGATCCCAGATTGAAACAATACAGAGAAACAGTTGTGGAAATTCTCAACACTTTTCTACAAGCTCAACTTGCCAAGATTCCTAGGAAACAAAATTTGCATGCTCACAGTCTTGCAATGTTCGCTAGCACATGTAAATTACCTTTTGGACCTAATCATCAGTTCACAGCTGAGATTAGACATAGACCTGCTATACCGGACAATCTCATGAATTGGCAAGTATTTGTAAATAATAATCAGATCAATAGTTTTTTGACATTAGAAAATGAGTTCTCTAACAGTAGTATAGATGAAGACACAACAATCAATGAATCTGATCAACTAGATGAACAAGAAATGAATATTTCAGAAGAGACTGCAATTCACATGCTTCACCCAACCAAATTCACTAAAAAAGATATGCAGGATTTGAAACAAATGGAAATCGATGAGATTATAGAAGATGAATCTGAAATTATTAATCTGAAAGATAATCATTTACCTAAAGGATTAACTCCTTTAGAAGATCTTTTTGACTCAAATGACATTCCATTCAAACCCAAAATGGAACCGGTAAAAGCTGACATTGAAGAATACAATTTAGGAACGCAAGAAAATCCCAAGATGGTTAAGTTATCTAAATCTCTGCCAGAGGATCAAAAAGTTAAATATGTTGAACTGTTAAAAGAATTCCAGGATGTTTTTTCCTGGAGTTATGAAGATCTTAAATCATATGATACATCAATAATTCAACATACAATACCTTTGAAACCAGATCAGAAACCTTTCAAACAGAAACTTAGAAGGATCAACCCTGTTTTACTACCTTCAATTGAGAAAGAAATTAAAAGAATGTATGAAGCAGGAATTATAGCTCCTATTAGGTTCTCTGAATGGGTTTCTAATTTAGTACCAACAAGAAAGAAGACTGGAGAGATTAGACTATGTGTCGATTTGAGAAATTTGAACAAAGTTTCTTTAAAAGATAACTATCCTTTGCCTAAAATGGACCATATCTTACAAAGGGTAGTAGGATCTTCAAGAATTTCTCTTCTGGATGGATTTTCAGGGTATAACCAGATTTTGGTTCATCCTGATGATCAAGACAAAACAGCATTTACAACACCATGGGGTACTTTTAAATATGTCAAGATGCCATTTGGACTCAAAAACGCAGGAGCAACCTTCCAAAGAGCAATGGACATTGCCTTTGCCAAGGAAATACATGATTTCCTGGTTATTTATCTAGATGATTTAACTGTTTTTTCCAAAACAGATCAGCAACATTTAGATCATCTAAGACAAGTGTTTATAAAATGCAGGAAGTATGGTATTTCTTTAAATCCGAAAAAATCATTATTTGGTCTTGAAGAAGGAAAGCTCCTAGGTCACATTATTTCTAAAGATGGCATTAGAATTGATCCTGAAAGAATACAAGCCATATTGCAGATACCTCATCCCAGGAATATTAAAGAACTTCAAGCTTTCATAGGAAAGATCAATTTTTTGAGAAGATTCATTTCTAGTTTAGCTGAATTACTTAGACTGCTTACTAACATGTTAAAAAAGGATTCAAGTATTGACTGGACCGTAGAAGCCAAGCAATCATTTGAAGAAATCAAAATGGCTTTAACTAGAACACTAGTTCTTACCAGTCCAAAGTTTGATAGAGATTTCATAATTTTTTCATTTGCTTCTGAACATACAATTGCAGCTATTTTACTACAAAAGGATGATCAAGGATGTGAAAAACCAATAGCCTTTTTTAGTAAAGCACTTAGAGATGCATCTTTGAAATACAATATCATGGAGAAACAGGCTTTTGCACTTGTGAAAGCAATTAAAGATTTCAGAGTTTATATATTGTATTCTCATGTGATAGCTTATGTACCTAGTGTTGTCGTTAAAGACATCTTAACTCAAGATGGTATTGAAGGAAAAAGAGGTAAGTGGATAGCTACCATATTAGAATATGATATTGAAATTAAACCAACAAAACTCATAAAAGGTCAAGGTTTGGCTCAACTCATGACTGAAACTAATTGCCAAGCCTTGGACATTAACGAACTGGATGACGAACAAGAGATGGCGACTCCACAAATCAGTCAGTCCTTCTTAGACTCACCCTGGTACACTGATATCATTTATGTTTTGTTAAACCTGCAAACTCCTCCAGGGTTGTCCAGAACGAAACAAAGGTTCTTAAAAATGACATCTTTAAAATATTGTATTTTAGATAGTGCTCTTGTTTGGAAGAATCATGATGGAATTCTATTAAATTGTTTATTGAAAAATGAAACTGACAAGGTACTTAATGAATTTCATGCAGGGGATTGTGGTGGACACCTCTACTGGAAGTCAACTGCAGATAAAATCTTAAGGGCTGGTTTTTACTGGCCAACCTTGTTTTCAGATGTTAAGAAATTTGTAACTTCTTGTCATAAGTGTCAGATCTTTGAAGGCAAAAGAAAATTGTTGCCTTTACCATTAAAACCAATTTCCACCGAGAGACCCTTTCAACAATGGGGACTGGATTTTATTGGAGAAATCCATCCCCCTTCTTCTGGGCAACACAGATGGATTCTTACTGCCACAGATTACTTTACTAAATGGATTGAAGCTATCCCATGCAGACAAGCCAATGATTCTGTAATTATAGGGTTTTTAGAAACTAATATACTTTCAAGATTTGGTTGTCCAGAGAAAATTATAACAGATAATGTTGCTGCATTTAAGTTTAAGAAAATGATTAGTTTCTGCAACAAATATCACATCACTTTAGGCCATTCAACAGCCTATTACCCCCAGGGTAATGGACTGGCAGAATCTTCCAATAAAAGCCTTATTAATATCATTAAAAAATTATTGGAAGAAAATAAAAATAATTGGCATAAGAAACTTACCAATGCATTGTGGGCAGACAGACTTACAACTAAGAAATCAATTGGGACCAGTCCATATGAATTAGTTTATGGTATTGAGGCAAGATTTCCATCATCCTTAGGAATTCCTGTTATGAAGTTACTTCAGGAGGCTCAAGTAGAACCAAATGATATTCAGAGAAGAATAAACCAAACAATTCACTTGCAGCAAACCAGAGAAGAAGTGTATCAACGATCCCAAGTTTTACAGGAAAAATTAAAGAAGTTGTTTGACAAAAAGACTAAAGCAGAAGATTTTCAAATAGGAGACAAAGTTCTAAGATGGGATTCCAGAAGGGAAGATAAAGGGAAACATGGGAAATTTGATTTCTTATGGAAAGGACCTTACATCATTCATGCTTTACAGGGAAATAACACATATTTTTTGAAGAATTTGGATGGTACAGAAGCTGAGGAAGGACCAGTGAATGGTCGAATGCTAAAGCACTATTTTGATCCTATTTACTAGGATGTTCTGATTTTTTCTAACATGTACATATTATATCCTTTCTAATGCATCAGTTTTGATTGGATGGTGACTTGTTGGAGTTGAAGCCCGAAGTGAAGACCCTAAGCTTCAGAAGTTTTGCTATCATATATACAATAAAGCCACCAGAAAAAGAAGATTACATGGTTCAGTTGAAGACATTTTGAGGCATCTGACCTGCTGTTCTTGACTTTTCGCCAGGAAAAGCCATCCCCAAGTGGAGCCAGTGTTAGACTCCTATACCAATAGGTATCATTTTTCATGATTGTCTTATTGAACTATGCAATATGTTCAAACCTTTTTCTTGTGCAAAGGTGTTCCATATTCTTAAAAAATCAAAAAATTTAAAAATGTAAAGAGGGTATACCCTAAAAGAAAAATCAAAGGGTAAAAAGAATAAAATGGTCAAAAAAAGTGAAAGAAATGAACCCCAAACAAAAATAGACCAGGAAAGTGTGCAAGTCCAAATGCCACTACTATTTCATTTTTTGTAATAAACAAAATTGTGTGCATTTTGTCAAACTTTTGCCACAATTTATGAAGAGTCAAACTGTTTAAACTTGACTCATTCATTTTTCAATTTCATGTTGTAGAATAGAGAATAAATATCTAACCAAGCAATTTAATCTTGGCAGATAAGTAGATAGGTTGAGTTAATAAAAGGTGCTCAACAGTTTAATCTGAGCCCTTGGATGTAATAAGTGTAGACTTAGATAGGTTTTCCATGTAAAAGAAAAATAAGATTGATAAGGGTTTGCCAGTCTAAGTGCACCCTAATAAAGAAGAGAAAATGGTAGAGTAAGTAGGTAGGGTAGGTAGATGTTGTATGCTGGAATTACATGTGATGAATGATGGTTTTAGATGTGCTAATCTTTTACTTTCATCACAAATTGCAAAGGAAGATGATACACTAGAAGCATGTCACAGAAAGCAAAGTCAAAATCATTAACTTCCCATCTCACTTTTTCCCTAAAGCTTTCATTAATTTCCCCAAAGTGCTAAGGAATTTGAGATTAAAGGGGCTCAAGGCATTTCCTTGACTTTTGGAGGGATTATACCCTCGGCCCAATAATTGAAAAGACCTCAGTACTAAAAATTATTCATCATCATACTCATTCACTTTTAATTCTTTCCTAAGTAAAATCCCATTTTACTTAGGAAAATCATGTAAATATTCCATAAAATCCCTCGAAATCACTTTTTATTCTAAGTCTAAGTGATGAAAGTATTATAATGCAAATTACTTTGAAGAATTCTCACTTTCTTGGTTATATTTAAGTGTTTTGAGTTTACCTTGTCCTTTGTCATATTAACTTTAATTTATATATTAAATCCTTATAAAAATACCTTATCCTATTATATTTAACTCCCTTTTATAATAATATCCCCAAAACCCTCTTACTATAAGTTTCTAGCCAAAGTATTTAAACCCACATGAGGAAATAAAAACCCGCATTATAAATCCCTTTGGCTAAAAACATATCCATATAAATATCCCCGCCCCTTATAGTAAATGAATCGTATTGATTTATTTCTATATAATAAAAAATACATAGAAAAAGGGTTTAAAAATATATTTTTATGTTTTAAACGAAAAAAAAACAATAAAACCCGAAATCTTTGACCCCGACCCTTCATAAAAACGGAATTAATTAATCACCCGGATTAGTTAATAACCTACCCTCCACCAATGAAAATACTCCCGAAAGGATTAATTAAGTTAACGGGCCCACGCATTAACTCCCACGACAGCTTCCCATCCGGATCACCGTTGGATCATGTGCCTGAAGATCTACAGCTCACAAGCATTCCGCTGCCTATCCTCCGTCCGAGACTTAACGTGCGAAATGGGAGCGGTTTCCAAACAGTGCACTGGCCACGTGTCGTGTGCTCAATGGAATCGCTGCCAATTCATAAAAAACCGCCTGCTCCCAAAAGCGGTGCGGAATATACCGCTTGTCACCCATTCCCCGTGACATGTCCATTGTACCCGATGACATCATCCTAAAAAATAATAAAAAATTCCTTTTGACTTTACGAATAAAACAAAACTTCGCGCATTTTTTTTTTTCATTGAAAGCAACTATGTCCTCTGTGCGAAGAAATTCAAAATCGACTGTCAAACTACTGTTCAACTGAATTCTGCTGAAAGCTACTATCAAACCAATGTTCCGACATCCATCTGCCGCCAGCTGGTACTTGTTAATCACAGTTTTTCCTCTAAAAACAGGTATTTACTCAATTTCGCCCTGAACTCTGAAAGAAATTGAGTTTTCCTTGTTTTTCCACTAAAACATAGTTAAAGTTGATTGCTACCTGATCCTAAAAACTGTAAATAATATTCCTGAACTTGCAATTGTACCCATTTCCCCCGTCGAAACCTATAAATCTGCTCAAATTTTCATAAAAACCCCCGAATTTCCGTTTCTTTGAATATACAAGAACCAAAAAATGGAAGTTCCTGTAGCCCTGAATGTAGCCCCATTGAATTCCCCCCTTAGAGATTTGGATTACTTATCATTAGTGGATAAATATTTTCAAATTAAAGACTTAGTTTTCAGTGAAAGCCCTCTTCGAATTCATTGTCACTGCAGAGACAATTATTTGAATGGCTTGGATGTTATTGGGTTATGGGAATCTAATTTCCTGAGATACATTTTACCCTCAGTCCATATCTTTCCTGAAATTATCCATTATTGCCATGCTAATTATGATCCAATTCAGAGAGCGGTTTTATCCCCAAACCAGAATGTCCTTTTCCCTATTACTACTCAGTCTATCAATGATATGCTTCATTTTGAACCTGGTCAAAACCTCACTCCCTTATCCATTGGAGAATTACTTAAGAAAAATGATGATATTGTTGCGTTAAGAAAACAATTGAAACTACCAGCTTCAAGGCACCCTCAGACTGAAGAAGTAATGAAGGAAAATTCAGAAGAAGAGGTGATGGACTTACTTTTAAAAATGAATGAACGACTTGCTGAAACAGAAAAAGAACTTGAGCAAGCATTAAAAGATAAAGAGTCCATTATTCCAGCAACCACAACACAGGCAGCCACAGGAACAGGTACATCAATCACAGGCCAACAAGCAGAGCTAACACAGGTAAACACTTCTGATAAGGGTTCTGATGAATTAATCAAAGCAATGAATGAATTAAAACTGCAAGTGACAAAACTCCAAAGCTTAAAGTTTCAGCTTTCTACTCTGGAAAATAAATATGATCAATCAAAAATAAGTGTTGCTGAGAAGACAAGAGAAATCAAAAAACTAGAAAAATCAGTTAAAGCATTGGAAAAGGATCTTACAATGGAAAGACCTTTAAGTGAATTAAAAGAAATTCTTTGGTATAACATTATTCAATCAATAAAGAACGTTTGGTCTTCTATTCAAATAATATATGAAAAACAAGATTTAGTCAGATTGGCTCTGGAAGAAATTGAGAAAGCAAGGGAAGAGTTAGGGAATATGCCAGAAGAAGCCAATAGACTTATCAATTTTTTGAATACTCAGAATAAGCAGCAACTTGCAGAATTTGGAATTCAGGACAGGACAGGAACCATCTTGGAAATCAAAAGAGTTTTTACCAAAAGGACTCTTATGCAAAATCTTGAAAGAAGGTGTTCAGACATGCAGCAAGAAATTTTTACCTTCAAAGAAAGATTTGATGTTGTGTTAAATAAAGGTTTGCCTAGTCCTGTTATTGAAGAAGATAGATTAATGGATTTGGAAAGTTTTGTTAAGAAAATAAACAAACAGGTTGATGATCAAACCAGTTCTTCAGCCAGTACAGCAGAAGGAACATTGCCAACAGGGAAAAGTCTTTATGAAAAATTGGAGAGCTTATTTTATCTTGAACATGAAATAAAACATTTGTTTCCATATCAGCCTAATTTTTTCAAATACACTGAAGCTGATGAAACATTGAGAAAATTACAAAGGACCAGAGTGCCAGAAGTTAAATGGTGGGATGAGATGATGGAAATTTTATAAAATTTATCCTTGGGTGAAATTTTTGCCTATTTTACTGAGGTATATCTTGATAAAGGATAAATAGGTGAATAAAGGTCAAAGAGTATCAGTTCAGCAGTTAAAGTATATCAGTAAGAATAAAAGAGTATCAGACAAGCAAGGCAGTCAGGAAAGAATTACTCAAGAAGACAACAACGAGCTAAAACAGAGGAACTGCTTCCAGCACATTCTAAAAAAGAGGAGGCAGCACACAACATCAGCTGATTTATCCTATTTACGAGACCATCTGTCTCTATTTTTATTGTAACTTATTCATTAGTCACCCTAGATTATATCTCTTTTGTTATGAGATATTTTAAATAATCTTTGGTATAAATAAGCCCTCAATCGAATTAGTGAGGGTGGATTCTTCTAATTTGCTGTAACATTGATTTTTTGGAATAAAGTGCTTTGGAGAAATTTCTTTATGGCTTGCTGGATGATGAATTGAAGCTCAAGACTTTTTGCAGGATTCATGTGTCTAACTACAGATCAATAAGTCTTCTCTATCTCATGTTTTAAAAGTTTTATATCTGTTTATAATATCATTGTGTTCCATTTCTGAATAATTGACAAAAAAGAATAAATCAGAAATTGCTTAAGTGTACTCTGATTTCAATTGTGATTATTCTAAATGTTTTCTTCTAAACTGGTTATAAACAATGAATTCTTAATTGCTCTTGTTTTGTTGGTTTAAACATTTTGATTACTATAGTAAAGAATTCTTAATTGCTCTTTATTTGTAATCATTCACTTTCTTTCTTTGAACATGTTGAAAGATTCTTAATTTCCTTTCATCCCTTCAAAATCCATTCCATTCACTTTAATTTCTAAAATTGTTCTCTGTTTGGCTATCTTGCCCTGCAAAGCCATCTTGTGTGTAGAATCTTAATCTAGTAAAGCCATCCTTTTGACTCCATAGCCCAATGGCCTGAAATACTCAATCATGCCCTTAGTTGGCGGATTCCACCATTTAAATTCAAACAAACTCTTGGAATTATAACTAGCCTAATATTTTCTAAGAACAAAGCTAAATTTTAAAGAGAGAGCCCTCTCTGGATACAGATTGGCTAGATTCTGTATCTGAAGGTTGGTTTGTGGTTACCTCGGATTTACTTTCCTTTTCCACAACTTCAAGGAAAATATGAGTGATAACATAAGCTATGTTGCTTGGTTGTTTTATGGCCATGGCTAGATGTGATCCTTGTCTTGGTAAATTCTTAAGTGGGTAAATTCCATCTTGGACATGAGTGGCCTAAGATGAGGTATAGGCAATTCTTAGGTGAACACAACACAATTTCTTGTATTAGGTGCAATGGATCAAGTTGTTACGACTGAAGCAGACCATTGTCACATGAACTGCAGTAGCTAAGTAATTGATTGGGTTCCCAAGTCGTGAAAAAATGTAAGGCTAGTTGTGAGGGCATGAGTTCCAAGGAATTTTAAGGAATGCTAACATGTGCCAGATAGTTCAAAGGCATGTCAAATATGCTAAGATGTGTAAAGTGCTAAGGCATGCCAAGATGTGCAAAGGTGTGAAAATACGTGTCAGGGACTATCAAGGGAACAAAAAGGAGAAACAAGTTAAAATAAGAGGAAATGAACACATCATAGGTTTTATAATCAATAAATTTATATTTTCGAGGAGGGGCATGCTATGCACACCAAAACTAGGTGGAATAAGTGTGAAATGCCAAGTGTTAGTGCATTCCAAGTGCCAAATCATCCTCTATTTTTTCTCTTCTACTTTCCAATAATTGATCTTAAATAACTTTAATATTAAACCATGCCAAATCATACAGAGGCATATTAATGAATTCTTGACATGCTAATGATCATGTCATATTTAGGACTACATCTCTCTTCACCCCCTTGATCAAATGACCTCCTTCTCACTTGATGTTCTTTCCTTCATCCTATGGCCTCCTTAAATGGTTTTTCCTAGACATCTTAGGAACCCTCTAGAACTTACGGGTTTTATCCACTTATACCTTAAGAAATGTTAATTTCCCTTTTTAACTTTCTTTTGGATTTTAAACCCCATCTTGGGTCCAAAATCCCTTTGTTTGGCTTCGTTGCTGACAAAGCCTTTTGTGACCAAACTCACAGAAACCCATCTCACTAGGCTTGTGGATTACCTACCAAGCTACACAATTCAACAACATAGTCTAGTTGTAGTAACTGTAACTTGGTCAAGCTCTTGTAGTCAAGCGAGGGCTTGGTTGGATTCCCAAGTGGAAAATTAAGTAAGTGTAGTTGTGAGGGCATGATAAATAGGGAGGGTCAGGGCATGAAAAGGAATGAAAAGGCTTGCTAACACATTCCGAACAATGTTATGCATGCTAAATTAGAGTGTTAGGGAGTGTCAGGGAATATCAAGGCATAACTAGGTCAAGATTCATGGAAAGGAATGAATATGAGTGTGTGCCAGAGAGTGTTAGTGAATTCAAGTGTGCTAAGGACAAAGTGTGTTAGGAGAAGTTTATCATAGGATTTACAGGAGGAAAGCCTACGATTGTTATACGAGGATTAACATAGTCATTTTAGACAAGGGGAAATCACTTTGTGCTAAGCACAACATTGTTTTTCCTTTAGATATTTTTTTTAAATGAGATGTGGCACACTTTGGATACATGCTCATGTTTAAACTATTCTAGATATTTGCATATTGTACATTGTTGTGTATAAGATTTGGGGCACTCGACTTGTGTCAACTTATATCTTGTGTGGATTGTGCATCTTGTGGTTCTTGCAAACTCTTAGTTAATTTTCTATTGTTTATATGAACCGAACATACATGTGAAATATTTCTTGTGTAAGCTACATTGCTTAGTTGTTTTATGGCCATGGCTAGATCATGTGATCCTTGTCTTGGTAACTAGTTAAGTGGGACAAGTTGAGCTTGGACATGAGTGGCATAATATGAGTTATAGGAAGTTCTTAGGTGAACAAGGCACAATCTACTTGTAGTAGGTGAAATTGGTCAAGTTGTTGTGGTTAAAGCAGGCCAATATTGTCACATGAACTACAGTAGTCGTGAAAAAATGTAAAGGCTAGTTGTGAGGAAATGAGTGCTAAGGCATGCTAGGGAATGCTAATATTTGCTAGATAGTGCGAAGGCATGTCAAACATGCTAAAATGTGCCAAGTGATAAGGCGTGCCAAGATGTGCACGGGGATGTCAATGAGTTCTAGGGACTGTGAAGGAAACAAAATAGAGAAACAAGTTAAACTACAAGTAAATGAACACATAAGAGTGTTAATAATTCATCAATTTACATTTTCCAATAGGGGCATGCTAGGCACACCAACACTAGGTGCCAATAGGTGCCAAGTGCAAAGTATTAGTGTATTCTAAGTGCCAAGACTTCCTTTGTTGCTTCTCATCTACTTTCCAACAATTGATCTCAAATAAATTTAATATTAGACCATGCCAAATAATACCAAGGCATTTCAACATATTCCATACATTCTAATACTTTCCAAGCGCCAACATGTGCCAAGCGCTAATATGTGTCAGGGAGTGTTATGCATGCTATGAAGTGGAAGGCCATGTTGAAGAGTGCTAAGGTGTGCTAAAGAGTGCTAATGCATGTTAATGAGTGTTAAGGAGTACTAGGAAAAAACATGAAGGGAACACCAAGTAAAAATTCATGGAAGTTGATGTATATGAGGAACATGTGCCAGGGACCAGTGTTAATGAGCGCTAGTTGTCATGCCAAGGAGGGAGCCAAAATGTATGCTAAGCATTGGTAAGGCATGCTAGGGAATATCAAGGCATGACAAGAAGTGCCAAAGTGTGCTAGGGAGCTCCAGGGTGTGCTAATTATATGTGCCAAATAGTGCCAATATATGCCAATACATGCCAAGTGCTAAGGATGTGCAAAGTGCCAGGGTATGTCAATATGTGTCAAGAAGTGTCAAGGCAACAAAAGGAATAACCAAGTTAAAATGAAAGGAAATGAACACATAAGAGGGTTAATAAGTTGGTACTTTATATTTTTCAAAAGGGGCATGCTAGGCACACTAATAATAGGTCCTAATACATGCCAAGTGACATTGTGTGCCAAGCGCTAATGTATGTCAATGCATGCAACCAAGGTGTCCCAGGGAATGATAGGGACTACATGCATTCCAACACATGCTAGGATATTTCTATGTTGTGCTAGCGCATGCCACCATGTGCTTGGGTGTCAGTGTCATGAAAAGATGTTCCAAGACATGCGAGGTGCTAAGAAATGTTAATGTGTGCCAAAGCATTAATTTAAGGTGTGCTCAGATTTCTAAGGAGTGTTAGGTATTTCTCATTAATAGAATCGACAGAGTTTGATTAAGTATTAAATAATATATTTCCTACACACACTAGTGGAACTTTATCTAAAGGGAATTTTATAGATAATAAACTTAATAGATATGAATCATGTGTTGAATCATAGGAAAACTATATGTGTCTAGTCATTAGTTGAGGGAAATGATACACACTAATTACTTCTTAACAAATTGATTGACTCTAACCACTATGGCATTGGAAATATTATAAGAAATACTCCACAATAATGGTCTTAAATCATTATATTTTGAAAAAATATATATTAACATGCACATAGCATCATAAAAAACTCATTGGAATGATCTATGATGATGAACATTTTTTTACCATCACCAAAAGTAAAAAAAAGAGCATTGGTGAGGATCATTAAAATTTCTTCACTAGAAGTGTCACCAAAGAGAGAATTAGTGACGGGCCTTTAACAACCCTCACCAAAAGAATTATTTAAAATGGCTTTGGTGATGAACCTTAAAGGACCATCACTATATACACTTACATGACACTTTCTTAAGGACCGTCACCATATGTGACATTGGTGACGGACCTTAAAGGTCTATCACAAACATGACCCTCACCAATTTCATTTTTTCCTGTAGTGCTTCTTCTTCCCTGGATCATTTCTGGACTCTCATCTATGTTCATTATCTCATCTCTAAGAGAAGGATTAGCTATGAGCTTACTAGCTAGCCTGAGCTTATTTTTTGGTCTGGTATGAGACCTTTGAATATATGGATTAGGAATATATGAAGGCATCCTTATTCCTTGGATGACTCTGCTTTTCTGCCCATCTTCAAACTCTGTTTCAGTAAACTTTGTTTCACTACTCTCTTCGTCAAATGATGAGTATGAGTGGATTATTACATTCCTCTTCCCCTCAGCTAATGAACTTAGAGATGAATAAAGTTAGGCTATTGTTGGTTCCGCTGTTGTAGTCTACTCTTTCCCTTAGCTGATTTTTTGAGAGAGGAATAAGCCTAAGCTAGTGTTAGTTCCTCTGCTACTAGAAACACCTTGACTTCTTCTATCTCTTGTCTAGTCTCTAGAATAGGGCTTGGTGCTAATGTTTCATGGGTGGCCTTCTCCACACTACTAGCTTCCACTGAATATCCTTTTGATAGAATGAGTCTTCTTATGTGTTTATTTCTTGAAGAGGAAGCTACCTCTTCCCTGTCTTTCGAAATAGCATTATTTTCAAGTAGAGTGGCCTTTTTTTTAAACTTTCCTTCATGTTCTTTCCTGAAAGACTCCAAGGTTTGTGGTTCCTTACGTAGTCTTCTGGTATAAACTTATTTTTTTGGTTGCATCATAGGTATAGGAATAATTGTTTCAACTCTAGCTCTTCTAGTTGAGATTCTTGTCTGCTTGCTTGATGGTGAAGAAGATTGATCTGCCTGTAAAGGGGTCATTATAGGTGCAGGGCTTGACTCTTCCTCCTAGGTCTTCTGCTTTGAAGGCCTTCCTACTTTTCTCCTCGAATTAACATTGTTGAAACCATCATATGCTAGGAGCTTGTTCCATGTGGTTATGTTCTTCTTCAAATGATACACCACCAGCATTTTTATTAACCCCTGTTGATAAATATTATGGAGTGAATAATGTGGTGTTCGTTGTATCTTTTGAGACTTTTTCAACATATATTTGTAGAGGAATAATGGAAGGTTCATAGGTCTAGAGCTCGAAATATGAGAAAAAAACGTCATCTAATACTGATGCACTATGGAAAACCTGCCTTCACAGGTGATATAATGATGCACTATGGTGATAACTCCTTGACATCCAGGCTTAAAATAATAAATATGGACAGTATGGGTCCAATCAAATTTTCATGCTCATGTCTAAGATATGCATTTAAATCCTCTCTAAACAAATTTTTTCTTTTATACCATGACTCACCTGTAGCTAACAGTTGGGTAGCTCGTGCTATGATGGTCTCTAATATTTTGAAAATTTGAGACCCCAGCTTGACCTACTCTCCATTGAAAGACTTAGAAAATTCTTGATAAACTGCAACGTTCTTCCTGGTGGGCCCAAATTAAGGTATGTTCTCACTCGGTAATTACTTCAAATTATGTTATAATTTTGGGGAATTCTCCTTCATCTTAACAATAAAGAAAGAAAAGAGCTATGAAAGCAAGAACAACTAAGCTAATGAAAAAAGGGATGTTTTTATAATAGAAAATTGACTTCTTTTACCTCCGCATGTAGGAAGGCAGAGTAACTAGACCGGTAGGAAACAAAATCTCATCAACAAATGCAAACCTGAGAGATATCGGTAACACCTAGTGGCTGGCAGAAGATATACAGACAAATGCAAACCCAAGAACTCAAATGGAAGCCACACGCAGTGGGATGTCATTTGGAGAATACCTTCTCATTTTGTAAAATCACCTTTAAAAGGATGAGGGAAATCCATTCTAGAGGATCTCAGAATCAACTTGTATAATTGTATTTTTTGTAATATCACTAGAGGTAGTATAGAGTTGCAAACAACGGCCTTTTGAGGTTTTTACTATGTAGACACGGTGGTTGTTATAGCATCATTTCTCACCTTGACATGATTCATGATTGCTACATGGCTTTATGGGCACCCATTCCTACAGACTTGGAAAAATTCACTTAAAAACAGTGGAAAATCCTTCATACGCGACTATGCCCGTGTTTTTCCGCGTGTATACGCGAGTACAGCTAGACTTTTCCGCGTATGCCATTTTAATGATTAAAAAATATATAAAAATCCCTAATTTCGCGTTGGGTTGATGGTTACTCGGGTAGTTCAACCACCCCAGCCCGTGGCCAACTGTTTCCAACTGCTGAAACTACTTGGAGGGACTATAAAAAGCCCTCATGTGTATGGCCTAAGGGAGAGAGAGAATTATTGATATTATACTCTGTTGGTATTCCCTATCCAAGTCTGATTCCCCATGCCTCTTGCACTTTCCCAGTTCATTATAGGAAACCCTTGTTTCCTTGAGATACACATCCCTTTATATGTTATCTCGTATGCACCAGTTTGGAAGGAGTCTTAGCGAGGCAAGGGCTGGACGGATCCGGACAACGGTCTGCGAAGGCCTTGGAAGGATCAGGTGATCTCTCCACTTACTTTTGTACGTACTATTTTTATAATACAGAAGTATCATGCTGTTCCCGAAGTAAACGTGTTAGTGTGTGCTTTAATGTATGAAGAATATTTGTTATACAAGCATTTAAGATGATTTATTTAATGTTTTATATGAATCTCGCTAACATATAGAGTAGAAATATACTGTACAACTTGTCCTTTGTGCTGGTTTCTTCTTGTATTTCAGGTGAAAGAGGAAGGACGGTTGCAGGGAGTTTGAACTCCACGTGGATCTACTTCAAACATAGGACCAACGGGTAAACCTCTCGTTCTGCTCTATTTCGTTTTCATGACTGTGCATGATCGTGTGAGTCTCTGTTAAGTAGTACGCCCCTGCTCTGTGGAGGTTGAATCCCAACCAACCTCTAGGGTGTTAAATCCCCGAAACAGAACTGGCGACTCCGCTGGGGATCACATTTTTGTGATTCTCCTCAACCTCTAGGGTGTTATTTCCCCGAAACAGAACTGGCGACTCCGCTGGGATCACATTCTTGTGATTCTCCTGTTGGGTTGTTTCAGCTGTTTGGTAGGTTGCCAACAGTTTTATCTGTCATTTGCAGTCCAGTTTGTTTTCTTGCAGTCAGTCTGAAGTCTTGGTGTCTTTTCCAGGCTTGTTCTTTTGTTTTTTTTCATTATTTACCTTTGCATACGCGCCTTCTTTTGCACACAGTCGCGTATACACGCTAGTTTGTCTGAAGGAAACCGCGTATACGCGAGTTTCCCTTAGAACAGACGCGTATGCACGCTGGTTGCACAGCTGTGAAGCCGCGTATACCTAGGCAGATTTTGAATTTTTGAGATTCTTGACTTTTTGGTCCTTTCTGGCTGTGGAGGCCTGTGTCTACAGAGTCTCTGTACTTACTGGAGTGTGAAGGAAGTGGTTTCATGTCTTTTCTCTCTTTCGTTTGAGTGGAAACTAGTCTTTTGGCAAAAGTTTTGTTTTGGTGCTGGCACTTCTGGATTGAGTTCCAAGATCGCTTTCTGAGCATTCTTGGCTGTTCTGCTTTATCAGAATAGAGAGCTTCTGCTCACTGACTCGCTCCTATCTTTGTGTGGTGCTTTGCATTGCGATTTTTGCTTCGTTTTTGATTGGTTTTCGTTGAGTTCCATAGGCAAGGTTTTGTTGCAACTTTCGAAGAGCTTTTCTTGCTTCTTTGGAGTCTTTGTTTGCAGCGAGTTTGCACTATTTGTCTAGGCTGATTGGCTGAGTTTTTGGTCTTCTCTTGCTCTTATTGGTCTTGCTACGAGTTAGCTTTATAAGGTTTGGGAGCATTGTTGAAGTTTGTGCTTGAAATTCGGTCTCGTTTTGGTTTGGATTTTGATAGTTGTGCTTGGTCTTTTCGAGCTCTTGCTTTATAAAACTAAAAAGCCCAAAAAACATTTGTTTTGCTTTTTGTTTTTGCATTTCAAAAACTCAAAAAACATTTTCTCTTGTTTTTGTTTTTGTTGTTGCATTTTCATTTTCGTTTTGCCATATCTTTTGGAGCTTTTGTGAAGTTTCTTGCTTCTAGTTTTCGGCTTGATTTTGAGGAGGAGTTGTCATTTGATTTCTTCTTCTTGTTTTTAAGTGTTTTTGGTGTCCTTATTTTAAGAGTTCTTGATTTCAAGAATTAGCTTTCTGGACAACAAAAGATGAGTTAAAACTGAAGGAGCTTTTTGGGAAATTTCACTCTGTTTTAAGAGATTTTTTGCATCTTAGGATTTACATGCTTGTAGTGATTTGCATTAGGTGCATTTCAGCATTTAGTTAGCTTCTTAGTTTTTGTGAGTGTGAGTTTGCTTTTGAAAAGAAAAATACAATTTTTAGTCTCGTAGAACCTGTATAGAGATTACTTTTCATCGAAAGACAAAGAACTGCATGTGCATGTAGTTAAGTTTTTATTAATTTCTTTTGCGTCAAAACACCATTGGTTTCATCTCCATATCCTTGTGACTTAATATAACAACCCTTAAAATAAGCGATTTAATCTAAAATCAACTAGCAAGTTTTCTAAGTGTCAATCACCAACTAGCTAGGTTGTAGGGCCTTGGAATAGGTGAGTGGAGAGTTAACTCTCCAAGGCCACTCAAACAAACATAGAAGTTGATTAATTGAGCGAAATCCAACTCCGTGAGGTGGAATGGGAAAGCTCTCATCCGAGAGTCAAGCGCGAGGGGAAGTGAAGGTTAAGAAGAGGGATACCCCCCCTCCGATTAGCTGAATCTGACCTCAAGACCGTTCCGCCCAGCTTCTGATACGGATTGGTGTCCATAGTTGCTGTTCCTAGGTTCCACACAGGTGACTGCGGAGGGGAATACCCGTGGTACCTGAGGCAGACGTCGCATCACTTTCAGCAGTACTTCTGGGGGGTGCCCTTGCGAAGCTTGGGTGCTTGAGCCGGCAAAGGCTGTCGTTAGGAGGTCGGCGTAACTGTTTCTGATACCTTCGCTAGTTGTTCTGGGCCCTAATCATC
Source organism: Pinus albicaulis (assembly GCA_034641835.2). Classification (NCBI taxonomy): domain Eukaryota; kingdom Viridiplantae; phylum Streptophyta; class Pinopsida; order Pinales; family Pinaceae; genus Pinus; species Pinus albicaulis. The sequence continues at coordinate 12,410 of JAXQQM020075193.1, read as the reverse complement.
TCGGACTGCTTTCGGAAGGCCCTATACTTCGCTTTCCTGTATTTTGGTGTCCGGTCCTCATCACCCGGAGCGGAAATACTTGGAGGCTGTTTGCTTGCTGTTTCTCAGGGATTTTTATTTTAGTGAGTGCTCTTTGCTCCTAGCTTGCCTAGCTTTTTCACTTTTTTGAGTCTAATTTAATAAATCTATAAAAGTGGCTGATCAAGCGCCTCGACGTTCGAGGAGAATCCGGGGGTTATCTCCCGAGAGTGCAGAGCCTTCTTCGAGAAGGCGTAGGAGCGATTTAGCAGGTGGTTACCACCCTGTGGAGTCTGACGCTATGGAGAGAGATCCTCCACCAAGGTCTGAAGGTTTCGTAGCTGATTCCGGTGTCGGTTCCGAGAGGAGCGTTCCGCTCACCTCGCGAGTGTTGTTTCCTCAGGAAGAAGATTTTCAGATAGAAGATATACCTGAGCCTCCTACTACAGGTCCATCTCCTCTTCCTCCTGATTATCCGTTTGTTGTTCAGTACATCGGACCGGAGTCTGAGAGACCGCCGGATCTTCCATATCATTCTTATCTTTCGATGGCCACGACTGGGAACGCGGCTTCTGTCGTGAGTGCTGCAGGCATTCAGACTCCTGCTTCTGTCGAAGCAGGGGGCACTATTGCTTCATCTTCGATTGCTTCTAGTGCTGCTGTGTTTGGCTCTGGGTTCACCCAAGCACATGCTTCTCATTCTGGTCCTTTTTGTTCGGGGATGTCCATTAGTGGAAATCCCTCTTTTTCCTTTTCCGCCGGTGCAGCTGGATCTACGCCCATGTCTAACATGGCTAGTGGATCAGCTTCGTTTCAGGGTTTCCCCTTTGGGACTGGGCATATTCCTAGTTCCAATCCTTCTTTAGGGTCGTTTCCGTTTACGTCCCAGACCCAAAGTTTCAACCCTTGGTCTGGGGGGCAAAGTTCGACTACTTTTACGGGATGGAATCCTGTGTTTACAACGGCTGGGGCAGGGAATCAGTTCTTCGCGGGTCATCAAGGGAATGCTTCTTTCCCTTCATCGAGTGCTTATCAGTCTTTTTCTCCTCTGTCTAATGCTTGGAACCCCTACCAGGGGCTTTCCTCTTCAATCAATACTTCAGCGGGGGGAACTGGTCTAGGCTTTGGTAACTCGGCGTGGGGAGGAGGTTCTTCTCCGTTTTCTACGAGTCCTTTCTGGCAACCTGGTGCCTCATCAAATCCAGGCTATTCTTTTCAGAATGTTGGGAATCCATCCCATCGAGGATGGAATTCTCAGGCTCCGCCTCGCTTACCTTTTCTGGAAACGTTAAACTTGCCAGATTTGTCGAAGTTGACTAATGACCCGATTCGTTATAGTCCGGGGTGGCCTCCGGTCCCGACCAAACTTCCTTCAGACATTCCAAAGTTTGAAGGTAAGAATGGAGAGGATCCGGCGGACCACATCACCACTTTCCACTTATGGTGTTCTTCGAACTCCCTGGTCGATGATTCGATTAGGTTGAGATTATTTCAACGCACCCTAACTGGAAATGCTACCAAATGGTATATCGAGCTCACTGGGGGAAGTTTCACTACATTTGGAGAACTGGCTGTCACATTTCTAAACCATTTTCAGTTGCCTGTCAGATATGAGGCTGGGACCGAACTCCTGGCTAATTTTAAGCAGGATGAGGCAACTCACATTTCTGATCACATTCAGGAATGGAGGAGAAGGAAAAGGCTTATCAAAGCTCATATTCCAGGTGAATTCCTTCTCGAGTGGTTTTTGAAATCTCTGCAGTCGGATATTTCAAAAGATGTATCCCTATCTGGGGTATTTTCTGAGGAGCAGGCCATTTTTAGGGCCCAGCAGCTGGAACTGATCTATTCTCAGTCTGGGGTACTTTATAAGTATTTGCCCAATGCTCCTCGCTCCAAATTGGATTTATCGAAAACTAAACCTGGTCCGCATGGTGACGGGCTTGTCGGATCGATCAATAGTGGTGCAGCCAGCCTGCTTTCTCAACTGCAGCAGTTGTCTTTACAATTTGCTCCTTCTGGTCAGGCTGTGCCTGCTGATTCATCACCTTCCCAGTCTTTGTCCATAAATGTTGTCCAAGCTTCTGATCCCAAAGGAAATCAACAATCCGATGGGAAGAAGAAAGGACGAAATAACAAGAAGAAGGGCAAGAACGGGAAGGGAAATGCAAATAAAACCAACGAGCGTGTTGGTGAGGGTCAAAAGGAGAAAAATAAAGTGAAGTTTCCATGCAAGCTTTGTGCTGGAGACCATCTCACGCACCTTTGCCCTAAAATTCAGGATGCTCAGCGCCTGTTATCTCAGCAGGGTTCTTCTAGTTCCCAGGCTGTGCTAACAAACCCTTTTCCCCAAGGGCAGCAATTAGTTGTTGGCGCGAACCAAAATCCTGGGGCTTCCTCTGGAGGTGCCTAGGAAGGGGAAATTCCATCGAACATCTTTATGATGAGTGCTCACGTGGATGTCGCTACGAGATCCCGTGATTATGGCGGAGAGGAATCTTCGAAAGCTAAGGAAGTTCCTGATGCTACTGAGCCACTTCACATCACGAAGCCAACTGTTGAGTCTATGCCTCGGATGCCGAAAGCATCTTCTAAGCGGTCAACGATTAATCCGAACGCGAGGGCTGCCCAGAACTACTCGATTGTAGAAGATCTGGCGCAGAGTCCTTGTGCTATGTCAACTTTAGAGGTACTCCAGTCTTGTCCGGCTCAGCGCAGTGCTTTGCTCACTGCCATTGGGGCTGTTGATCCGAAAAATTCTCTTCTGATTACTTTTGATATGACTAACTTTAAGAAGAGACTTCCTCATCATATGGCCTTCCATATTAAATCATCGTATCGGAAGACTAATATCTTTCGCACGGTTGTTGATGAGGGTGCTTCTACTTGCGTGATGTCTCTCGCATGCTGGAAGACACTTGGATCTCCCAAAGTTGTTCCATCTAGCACTGTTCTTACTGCATTCGATGGTCATTCTCACATACCCCATGGTATTGTCCCGGCTTTGCCCATCTGTGTTGGGGGCAAAACCGTTAACATAGAGGTTGAGGTAGTGGATGCAGCCTTGGACTACAACCTTCTGTTGGGGAGGAACTGGATATATGAGATGGATGCCATTGCATCCTCACTATTTCGAATTGTATGTTTCCCCCACGAAGGGAGGATAGTCACGGTGGATCAACTGGACTGTCCTCCTGTAGACCTGGATGCGCCTTCTGACTCATCTGTTCCTAATTTGGATAATACTAAGGCGCCTGTTGAGAATCTAGGAGTTGGAATGTATTCTTCCCTGATGGGTTCTTTTGATCTTCCTCCTCCTAAGGTGTCTATTAATGCTATTTCATCCTCCAAGGCTCCCCTTCGAAGAGAGTTCTTTCAAACTCATTATTTTTCGGACCCTTGGACCTTACCTTCCCCAACAGCCACATTGGAGGAAGGGAAAGTCGGTGGAATGGCATTCCCGATTTCTGCAGCTAAGATTGCATATCAGTCTATTGTTGACACTGCAGAATCTGATCCAGCTCCTCTTTCACCGGAAGAGTTGGATGGTGATGTGGCTCCGGCTTGGACGCTTACTTCTTCTTCTGCCCAGGATTGTCTTGATACTACTCTTCCATCTGAAGAGGCCATCCTGGAGGCGATGACAGGTATAGATAGACCGTGGGATGATTTGCATCATCGGTCTTACTTCCTACCTGACTTGAGCGAAGTCGAAACAAGTTTTCCAAGTCCTCAGTCTTTTGGACCTGTTCACCCAGTCTTGAGCCCTTTAGCACCAGCACAGGTTTATGCTGAAGGGAACATGGCTGTGATCTCTCCTACTATCCCGGTGAACATCTCCAGGAATCCCAACATTGTCGAGAATGTCTTCATTGGAGCTGAATGTTCCCATGAAGAGGTTCAAATATATACCGAGCTCTTCAAAGAGTATAGGGATGTATTTGCTTGGTCTTATGAGGAAATGCCTGGCATAGACCCATCTATAGTCCAGCATGAGATCAAGACGTATGAAAACGCTAAGCCGGTCAGGCAAAAACTTCGTCAGGTTAATCCTAGGAAGGCAGCAGCTATCAAAGCTGAAGTTGAAAAGCTGCTCAAGGCGGGATTCATTTTCCCAGTTCCTCTGACTGAATGGGTTTCAAACCCCGTTCCGGTAGATAAAAAGCAAGGAACGATTCGAGTGTGCATCGATTTCAGAGACCTGAATAAGGCGTGTCCTAAAGACAATTACCCCACACCGTTCATCGATCAGATTATTGACGAGTGTGCCGGTAACGAGATTTTCTCCTTCATGGACGGTTTCTCTGGTTATAATCAAATTACTATCCGTCCAGAAGATCAACATAAGACCACATTTATTTGTCCCTGGGGTACGTTTGCATATAAGAAAATGCCTTTTGGTCTTAAAAATGCTGGAGCTACCTTTCAGCGGGCCATGTCTTACGCCTTCCATGACATCAAGAAGATTATCGAGGCTTACTTAGATGATCTAGCTGCTCATTCTCGAAAGAGGATGGATCATCCTGGTCACCTCCGGCAAATATTTGAAAGATGTCGTTTTTTATAAAATTCGATTGAATCCGAACAAGTGCGTTTTCGCGGTTACATCCGGTCGGCTGTTGGGATTTATCGTGTCTAGGGAAGGGATAAGGGTAGATCCCTTCAAGGTTGAGGCAATACTTTGGTTGCCTCCCCCGTCTTCAATCCGTCAGCTTCAAAGTCTCCAAGGGAAGTCTAATTTTCTTCGGAGGTTTATCGTCAACTATGCTGAGATTACAAAGGGATATATGAGATTGTTGAAGAAAGGAGTTCCTTTTCTTTGGGATGACTACGCTCAACGCTCATTCGATGCCTTTAAAAAGGCATTGACCTCTGCTCCTTTACTGAGTCCACCCGATTATAGCAGAGATTTTCTTTTGTATCTGGCTACAGCAGAATCTACCATTGGTATGGTTCTGGTTCAGGAGGATGATGCTCTGGCTGAGCATGTTATTTACTACCTTAGTCGAGGACTGGTAGGACCTGAACTGCGGTACACCCCGATAGAAAAGTTAGCCTTAGCAGCAGTTCATGCTGTGCAGCGACTCCGGCATTACATTATTCTTCGCAAAACTTATGTCTTGGCAGCTGCCAATCCATTTCAGTTTGTCCTCAGCAGGTGAGTGATTGGGGGCAAATATAATAGATGGATTGTAATTTTACAAGAATTTGATCTCGAGTTCATGTCTGCCAAATCCAAGAAGTCATTAGTCTTTGCGGAATTGATCTCCAAGTTGCCTTGTGGAGAGGAGATGATCTATGATGAGTCCTTTCCGGATGAACACTTGTTTCTAATCTCTCCACAAGATCCTTGGTATGGGGATATCATTGTATATCTCCAGACTGCGAAGTTTCCCTCTTCTTTTTCGAAAGATGAGCGTCGTAAGCTGCGTCACTTAGCTAAAAGTTATCTGATTATTGGTGATGATTTGTACCGTCGAGGGGTTGATTCAATCCTAAGACGTTGCTTAACTTTCGAAGAAGCTGAGGCTGTGCTTAATGATTCTCACGGTGGAGCTTGTGGGGGTCATTTATCAGGGCTTGCTACAGCCCAAAAGATTTTGCGTGCTGGCTACTTCTGGCCCTCGATTTTCAAAGATTGTATTGAATCGGTCAAGAAGTGTCATCCTTGTCGGGTGTATACTCGAAAAATGCGCGCTCATCCAGCTCCGCTTTTTCCAGTCATTACTGTCGGACCCTTTACAAAGTGGGGTATGGATTATACTACTTGTAACCCGCCTTCGACAAAAGGTCACAAGTACATTATCGTAGCAGTAGACTACTTTACGAAGTGGGTCGAGGCTATGCCTACTTTTGGGAACGATGGTGAGACTGCAGCTCTGTTCTTTTTCAACCAAGTTATTGCTCGTTTTGGTATACCTAGAGAGATTGTCACTGACCATGGCAGTCACTTTCAGAATAGTATGATGGCTGAGTTGGCTCTCAAATTGGGTTTCCGGCAGGAGCATTCATCTCCATATTATCCTCGGGCCAATGGGCAAGTGGAAGCCGTGAATAAATCCTTGAAGACCATTCTTCAACGGACAATTGATAAACATAGATCCAACTGGCATATTATGCTATATCCTTCACTTTGGGCATACAGGACGTCAGTGAAAACTGCAACTGGCTTTACTCCGTTTCAGTTAGTCCACGGGGTGGAATCCGTATTTCCCATTGAATGCGAGATTCCTTCCCTTAAATTAGTTGTTGAGCTTCTTCCTGACACTTCCAGTCTGGCAGAACGGCTTCTTCATCTGGAACATCTCGATGAGCAGCGTCGGGATGCCGCCACGATGAATGAAGCGCATAAAAACCGAGTCAAAGTTCAGTACGATAAGGCGGTTAAGCCTAGGGTCTTTTCGGAAGGTGACCTTGTTTTGGTCTATGCCCAAGAAAAAGATGCCTTGGGGGTAGGAAAGTTTAAATCGATGTGGTATGGCCCCTATATCGTTAAAAAAGTCCTTAAGAAAGGAGCTTATACCTTGGTTGACTTCGAAGGGAACGAGTTGCCGGAGCCCCGAAATGGGCTCTATTTGAAGAAGTATTATGCCTAGGCTTTGGCCTGGCATTTTGCTTTGTATATAGTAGTTTTTGCTTTATACATATCTGTTTGATTTTCAATTTTTGATGAGGTGATGATGTTTTTGATCTGCTTTGGCAGGTTGTGTTGATGTTATGAGTCATTTTGGTTTCGCCGATGGTGCTAGTAGACACACCCGGAACTTAGCTTCCGCGGCTTGGGTGCTTCATTATCCTTCCGGTCAGCTGTTGGTATCAAGAGGGGTCTGCATTGGTCCTGCTTCCAATAATATAGCAGAATACACTGCAGTAATTCATCTACTCTCGGAGGCAATATCTTTGGGTGTTGATTTGTTGGTAGTTTTCTTGGACTCTCAGCTGGTGGTGTCGCAGTTGAACAACACTTATCGGGTACGAGATCCATTTTTATTACGATTGTTCTTAAGGGTACGTTTGTTACAAAGGTCATTTCAATTTTTAACATTCATTCATATTCCTCGAGCTGACAATTGGTTTGCTGACTCATTAGCTAATCAAACTTTAGATTGGCATATTAATCATTCAATACAATAAATTTTAATCATCAAAAACATCATACATTTGATACATTTATCACATCACATCAAATATCGTTGTATATATATCATCGGAGTGTCAAAAAACTTTACAAAATTTGGATCCATAATCTCGTACAAAACTTGGGCTTATGCCCCATCATGTTCAGTCTCAAAAAAGAATATACAGTCATCTAATATATAAAATCTATCTACTCCTGAGGACCCTGCCCAGAAGTCGTGTTCCTATAGAACATAACTGCAGTGGCCACACGGCGAAATAGTCTAACCCAGTCCCGGGGTACTCCTACAACCCGTCTCTGGATGGCTTCCGGCAAGTCCTCCACGGCAGCCATAGGGATTTGGCGGGTCAGTCCCTCCAAGTTTCTCTGCACGGCCTGGAGAGTCCTGTCGGAATCCACTGTCTCTGCCTCACCTCTGCGGCGCTTATGGCGCGGTAGGCCCTCAGGACGAACTGGTCCAACATCTGAAACATGATCATTTTTTATTGTCAGTCATTATGAATCCAATCAAAAACATGTTTGTTTTCATTTTTTCATACATATTTGAAAAAATCCAAAAAATCATATAAGTCAAATTTTTTTTTTGCAAAACTTACCGACTGCTCCCCATGCTGTGCCAGGTGGAAGAACTAGATCTGGATCTCCACGGAAATCCATCCCGGCATAGGGATAGTCGTCCACTGCGATGATCTGTTCTCCCCACCACAGGAAGAACTCATCGTCCCACGTGGTCCGGGGTACCTCACTACCCCCCAGTCTCTTCATCATGTCTGCCCAATGGGCAATTCTTGGGTCCCGCGGGCTGCTGATAGTTGAGATGACTCTGGGTCTCAAAGCTGGAATCCTCTCAAAGAAGAATGTTGTCAAAATGGTACCATAGCCAAAGTGTTTAGTTTTTACCTGGCGAATAGAGGTCAACTGTTGTTTCATGTTCTGTAGCAGGGCTGTGCACCAATCGTAAATATGAGTCAAACACTCTACAGCTATACTCATTTGCGTCCTGGACGCCTGATGTAGTGAGGCAGATCCTGCCACTCTGCTGATGGTGAAAAGGAGGATATTCATGTGCAAATCCCTGATATCTCTAATTGCAATCTGTGTTCCAACCTTTTTGGAATTATCTACGCAATATACGTGGACATAATCTTCCACGGTTAACCCTCCCAGGGGTTTTTCGTGCAGGTCTACTGGTTCTCCCCTCCTGGAGAGTCCAGTGATGAAATATATATCCTCCACTTCTATGCGTAGTGGCATCTGATCAATTATGAAGCAATCCTGATCTGGTTCCCAGTAATTTACGAGCATCTCAAGCAATCGCACATTACTTTTCATATTGGGCATTTTAAAGAATTTCAACAATCCGCAATTTCGGAGGATGTTTTGCGATGCGCGGTCCTGCATGACCTCTTGGTCTACTGCGCTATGCTCACGTTCCCTCCATGAGATGGTCATCCTGAGAAATTTCATCAAAATTTTCATTAGCCACGCTTTTTTAGTTACGGCCCTGCGCATACGCGGTTTTCCCTGTACACAGTCGCGTGTATACGCGGGTTTCCTTCATTAAACCCGCGTATGCGCAGATACGCAATTTTTAGCAAGGGTTTCAAAGAAAAAAATCACTTAATTTTAATTTCCAAACGGACAAAATGAATAAACAGGATGATTAAGGAGCCTACCTGAAGTTTCGCTGAGTTCCGACGGTCGGTTGTTCCTGATTTGACGAAAGAAGTTTTTTGCTCCAGAGCACTTTTTCCAAATCAACTATGCAATAATGAACCAAATGAGAGGTAATTTGTCTATTTATGGCTAAAAAATTGAAAATTTTCGCAAAAATTCCTTATGCTTATTTTTTCGATCTATCTTATGCTGTATAACTCGATTTCTTGGAAGTGCCCAGTTTGGTATGTTTTCAGGTACATTTTGACGATTTTGAGATTTTTCCCGGTTTTTGATCCATCATTTCCGACTCTTCACGGCAGGTATATGATCTTCACTGGCATATAGGTTAGGGAATCACTTTCCGTTGCATCTTGCATTCTAGCCTCCATACTGATCACTTGCCTTAGGGTCGATCCCATCGGGTCATGAGTATTACACCCATTTCACTCGCCGATTTTTTAATCATGACTTGATGGTAGAGCCTTCCTTTACATGGGCTTCCTAGTTAGTTCCTCGCTATCACTTGTTGCCCATGCTGCTTTTTATGTAGGCTCGGGAGTCCTCTTTAGTCCCGCCATGTCTTCTGTGTTGAAGCTTCATTCTTCTCCTTCATCACTTATCATTTTTCTGGCCTATACCCTAGAGGCTCCCTGGTGTCGTTAAGTTGTATTACTGCATTGCATATTGGCTACTTGTTTATCCTGGCCTTTAGCCGGCTTCATTTGGACTCGATGTTTAAGCCAACTTTTGACCTTGACTTTCTGTACAAGTTAACCATTGCATGCACTTAGCTCTCACGACTTGACACCTTTGTACCCATGGATGGAACGTTCCTCTGAGTATCACTGACCAGTTTTCGCCACCTTGCATTGAGCATAGGATTGTTCCAATCCCAGGAACTAGTGCATCTGCTTTCTTGATACTCGTTCTATCCATTGTACCATAGCATTATTTTATTCTTTTTCAAGCTTATTATATGAAAAAGACAAAAAAATCAAATATAACAAAAAGAGCGGGAACGGGATGTATCTTCGTTATTTTGATGGCAGTACAGAGTCAGTTTGTCGCCCTTGAACAAAGCACATATACTTATCTATATTTCCTTCATTTGGGATGGTTCTAGTTTTGACCTAGGTTCAGCCTTTACCATGTTTCACTTGTCAGTTCTCCCCCGGTTGGTTATCTCTTCCAATCATATGGAGAGTTTTTTTTGCCTCCTGCAGGACAGACTTATACAGTGTCACTTTTTACTGCCATGGTCATCATAGAGTCGTGCTTTTGTTCAAGGGAAGTCTAGCCTGAGTCGGCCATTCTGCGGTGTCTCTTGACTCATTATTCAGTCAGCCTTCCCGGTCTTGTCAGTATCATGTTCTATCACATCAGATGTTTTGGTCTTCTGCTCGTGTTGGTTTGAGAAGGTCCCCATTGACTTCTTGCCGGCGGGTTTGTCTCTTATCGACTACGACACATTGCTCTGAGAGCAAACCTAGAGCCGCACCTTGGGCCTGTTTCCATCATTGATAGGTGACCTCGTGCTCAGCATTTGATCATCATCATGGGTCTTTGACTGAGTGGTTTCCCCTGTGTTCGACGTCAGCACACATTATCACACTTGGGATTCGTGCAGTACCTTGATTTCCATTTGACCCTATCGGTGGATTTCTCGCCTATGTGTCAGCTTTCATTATTGGTTGGCTCAGAGGGTTTCTTCCGTGCGCTAACTTCATTTTGTGCATGTTGGAAATGTACTTCGGTTTTGGTTCCGTCACGTTACTTCGTCTGATTCCTTCCAAATCTTGGCCTGTGGGTTACACTCGCGCTGGACTGATGTGGGATGCCTTAATGCCTTCCTTCCAGCAGATCTTTTCCCATCGACTCCGACTCATTGCTCTGGGAATAAGGTCTAGAGTCTTTTTGTTAGTACCTTAGGGTTTGCAGTCATCAGTGGCAGACTCTTCGCTATCGATAGTGGGGATTCATCATTGCCTCCTGATTGGTAGATTCTTTCAAGTGTTCGACTTCAACTCATTCATTCGCACTTGTTAGATTGTACTGGGGCACCTTGACACTCATTATCATTATCGGTGGGTTGTCTCGCGTTGGTTAACGAGATACATCATTGCCCGGTAATCCAACGATTTCTCACATGGTCGACTTCAGCTCATTTATTCCCATTGTGTAGAATTGTGCCATAGTGATCGGTGAAGACCTCGGGTTGTATCAGCATGTTTTGGTTCACTTTTGACAGTCCTTTCAGTATCTGCCAGTGATGCCGTCCACCCTTATATGTTGCAGTTCAGCACAACATCATCTTATATGTTGGTCCCCGAGTTGCGTGATTGTACCGTTTGATCCACCTCTTATGATCCGGTACTTGGAGATTCAGTTACTTATTTGATCAGACATCCAGTTGCACCATCTTTGATCAGCTTTCTATATGTGATACTTGGACATTGATTCAGACTTGTATTTCCGGGCCATGCTTAGATGATTCATTGTGTACTTACAGTTCAGCTATACTTGTATACATGTTGGATCTATTTCAGTACTTTCCATATGATGTATTTTTGACTGAGCATGGGTATGCCCGCCTCAGCATGAGTTGACTCTCTGGTTTCTTTCATTGGTTTTTGGCAGGCTGAAATCTGGTGAAGTCCTCTCTTGTCCTTGCGAAGTTATTTCTATGTGCATAATACATTTCGGCCATCATGTACCCCTTCTGACCTCATATATTAGGGGGCATCTGTTATAGCATCATTTCTCACCTTGACATGATTTATGATTGCTTCATGGCTTTTGGGCACCCATTCCTACAGACTTGGACAAATTCACTTAAAAACAGTGCAAAATCCCCCATACGCGACTATTCCCGTACTTTTCTGCTTGTATAGGCGAGTCCAGCTAGACTTATACGCGTATGCCATTAAAATGATTAAAAAATATATAAAAAATCCCTAATTTCGCGCTGGGTCGATGGTTACTCAGGTAGTTCAACCACCCCAACCCGTGGCCAACTGTTTCCAACTGCTGAAACTACTTGGAGGGACTATAAAAATCCCTCATGTGTATGGCCTAAGGGAGAGAGAGAATTATTGATATTATACTCTGTTGGTATTCCCTATCCAAGTCTGATTCCCCGTGCCTCCTGCACTTTCCCAATTCATTGTAGGAAACCCTTGTTTCCTTGAGATACACATCCCTTTATATGTTATCTCGTATGCACCAGTTTGGAAGGAGTCTTAGCGAGGCAAGGGCTGGACGGATCCGGACGACGGTCTGCGAAGGCCTTGGAAGGATCAAGTGATCTCTCCACTTGATTACTTTTGTACGTGCTATTTATAATACAGAAGTATCATGCTGTTCCCGAAATAAACGTGTTAGTGTATGCTTTTATGTATGAGAATATTTGTTATACAAGCATTCATTATGATTTATTTAATGTTTTACATGAATCTCACTAACATTTAGAGTAGATATATGCTGTACAACTGTCCTTTGTCACGGATATGTTCTAACATATTCGAGTTAAGTTTTAGTAAGGACGGTTGCAGGGAGTTTGAACTCCACGTGGATCTACTTCAAACGTAGGACCTAC
>JAXQQM020068765.1:0-79672 GCA_034641835.2 Pinus albicaulis | reverse complement strand
ATATATATATATATATATATATATATATATATATATATATATATATGAGAGGTTGGTTTTTAAGAAGCAATATAAGTTGTGACAATATTTCTGGCTTGTTGAATACTTTGTACCTTTCTGTGATCAAGAAAATAAGTGTGGTTATTGTTGTGTGGCTTTATGCTTCTGAGATTTTAAGTGGATTTTCAAAATTCTGTATTTATGGAAAATTATTTCGGGTGTAGTTAAGCTAGGGTATAGCTGAACAAGTTTAGCATTAATATAATTTTTTTAATGTGCAATATTTTCCATGTCATAAATTTTACTTTATCATGTCAGGTGCCGTTTGATGTAAATATTTTTCACATGATCATGAAGTTCTTTGTTTCTTCTTTTTATTTCTTACTTATTACAGTTTGGATATATATATATATATATATATATGAGATTCATTTTTAAGGGGAAATATAAGTTGCGACAATGTTTATGGCACTTGTTCCATGATTGAATTTAGCAGTTATATTTTTCTATTACATCAATGGCATTTTTAGAACCTGGTAATTTCAATGGGCCATTACACTTTCAGAAACTGCAATTATTTTGGTTCAAGCTTCCAACCCTTAAGTAGCATTAACATTGTGAATCTTTGTCATTCTCATAGGTGTTTTTTTAATGGTTACAATTGATTAATCTGTTATGAAGCTAAATAGCTGTTACATATGGACCCAAATCCCTCATATTGTGAACCAATTTAACAGTGATATTGTGAGAATTGTTTGATGAATTTTGAATATTCATGGATATAATGAATTGTCCTATGCATTTTTTTCAAATTAAATATATCCTAAGTCCATGAAACTAAGTACATGACAGGTACATGATTGATATTTAATAGAAGGTATTCTAAGTGGTGGGGAATTTTCCTTTTTTCTCAAGAATTTGGAAAGTAAACCGTTCAAATTTCTTTTAAAGTTTAGGCTTCTGAATTTATAAATCTAGCAACATATTAATTTATTAACTATTGTTAATGTTTAATTTAAAAGCTAATTTAAGATCCATTTACATTATTAATCAGGTAATTTCAACTCCAACATAAAAACACAATTCTAATCAATGCAAACTTGTACACTTCACAAAATAATAACAAAACTTATTTTTTCTCACTATCCCATCCTTATGTTTACAAATTATTGACTAAAAAATACAAGCACATAAAAACAACAAAACAATAACAATATTATTATTTTCCTTTACCCAGGATCGAACTCAAATTCTAATGTGTAACAATATATTTTCTTTTCGAATCTCCTTTGTTGCTCTCCTTCTGGTTAAATCTTTAAAATATTTTCTTTCTATATTTTTATTTTCAAGTTATATTATGAATTTTGTTAAAATTATGAATTTCATCATAAACTTTTAATAAAATTTATTAGTAAGGTATATGAGAAATTTGAAATTTAAATTTAATCAAGTATATTAAGATTTATAAGTGAAGAATTAAAAAAGAAATACCAAAAACCTTAAGAAGGAAAAATTAAAAATAACATTAACTTGGATCAAATTTTCTAAGGGATAACCTTCTTTTAGAGTGTAAAGCTTGAAAAAAGGCTTACATCTCTAGAGGTTGATTTGATCCTTCTTAACATGTGATAGATTGATTTGATCCCACTTAACACTTGATATAACACTAATTGACATCTATGTTTCTCTCCCTCTCTCCTTCTCTCTAGAGTACACATACCATGTGTAATTTCTTATTGTTTAAATTATATTTTTGAATGCATAAATGTATTCAACTACCTGAAAAATGAGATCTTCAATTGAAAAGTTTAAATTTGAAGTTCCAATAATTCTTTAATAGATTTTACACAAAATTGATAGAAAAATATAATTGAAATGGGAAAAATATAAAATAGTGATACTTGAAATGTTTTAGCCATAAGAGTTTTACTTTTTTGAAATAATTTATATAATATATAAGTATATTTTTTTTTCTTAAAACAGTATATAGTATATACATATATTTTACATACTAGACTATAGAATACAACTCTCAATGCAGTTATCCATTGTTTTAAATAAATCTATGCAAAATATCTTTATTCAATATGGTAAATTACCTATTTATGATTTCCTCTCCTTAACATCACTACCCCAATCCATATTAATGTATCTTAGCCAAAATGGATGTGATATTGTGATGGAGTATGAATGCAACACAAGATTATTTTAGAAACCAACTAAAAACACTTACTCATTTTTTAATAAAATTATGAACTAAATTAACTACATAAATAAATATTTGAAAAAAGGTATGTTAAATAAAATATATAACAAAAAAATTACCCATATAATATAGCATCCATTTTCTTGGAAGAATATTATTTAGTACGATTCACTTCATATTAAAATGGATTAAAATTAATTTTTCAATCAAGCATTTTGATTTCATTAGAACTTCTGGTACATGTTTTGATTGTGAAAGCAACAATGTATTAGATAGTTTACAAATTTGGAACATCTAGTACATGCTTTGATTGTGAAAGAAACAATGTATAAGATAGTTTACAAATTTAGAACATCTAATTACATCTTTTGATTGTGAAATATGCTTTAAATAATTCACACACAATATTTTATTTGAAAGTTTTGATCAAATATTTGAATAGGAAATTATAAAATTATATAATTAAATAAATATAAACATGATAAGAAGTTTTTTAATTAAAATTTCATTGCATGTGGATTTAGATTTGATTTTCATTTTTGAACCCATATTGTTGGAAATACATATCTAATTTTTTATTAGATGAATTGAAACAAGTTTTGTCCATGAAGTGGTCTCTTCAACATACAAAAAAAGTGACCATGTTTTTCTTTTTAATTTTAGTCCATAAAATGGTCTCTTTATCTTAAAACAAAGTAAACATGTTTTTATGCATAAACACTAGGTTGTTGCTCTATGTATATTTATTCACTAAAATTCACATTCAAGAATGCATTCTACCCAGAGAAATAACTATTAGACTAGTACTCAAACTTATAATAAAGTGTACATGTTTCATAATAATCAATAAATTTTCCCATTAAAACCTTAGGTACTAATCTAACTTTGAATTTCTGTATGATCCTATTTGAATTAATTTTTTTCTTATAAATTCATTTACAACTTATAACATTTATTCATTTAGGAAGAGAAATAAGTTCCCAGGTTTGGTACTTCATCCATGTATCATATTCTACATTAATGGCTTGTCATCAATCAAGTTATTTCATACAAATTCCTCAAACTAGATCAATGATTTGTAACACTTTATCATAAATTCATTATCATATTCCTATTTTGTTGTACATATATTTTGGTAATGCTATTCACTTTATGTTTAGAATAATGATCATCAGTGTGGTCACCTTTGTCTTTATTTTCAAAAATGTAAAGAGTTGAATACATGAATAGAAAAGGCTCATGAAACTTTATATATATGTTCACAAAAGTCTACTTTTGTACTCATGATGGGTCTTTCTTTAGACTCTAAACCTAGACTTAAAAATGGATACTATGGAGATTCCTAATTCCTCATGTAAAAACCCACACCACAAAAATCTTCAAACTAATATGGCACTTCCTAAAGTTATTCCTTAAAATTTATTACAAAAGTTTAAGCGAAATAAATAACTCAAATGAATAATTATAGAATTTAACAAATATATTAGCATTCAAAGTACCAATTCCTTTACCACTTTGGAATTTTATAAAGGGATTTAATACTCTACGTAAATCAAACTAAGATGCATTGGTCTACATAGATCACTATGAATGTTCACTATTGTTTTCTATTAGGATAAAACATGACTCTTACAAATTATTTTGGTTGAATTTTTTGTGGAACCTATAACCATGTTTTTGTTTCTTTGTCAAGTTTTATGTGATCCTCTAGGCTTGATTTGTGGCTTGAGAAATAGCTACCCAAGTGCATCTAATGGGTCAAAGTCACTTGGGGATGACACCCAACCTAGCAGGAGAGGATTTTTTAACATGTCTCCTCCCCATAGCACAGGGCACAACCATCCCCCTTGAATTTTGATCCTTGGTCACCTTTCTAATGAGGCTCATCCTCAATGGTTTGTGCTAGTGGGACTTGAAATAACCTATAACCATGTTATTAGCTATCATATTTTGTAATTTTATATAACTTAAATATCTAAAATTATCTCAAGCACAATTTTGATAAATAATATGTATGAACTAAAGCATTAAGCACTATTCTATCATCAATATAACCAACTAACATTGTGGTAAATTATGTCTATATCCATAATCATATTTAAGGCTTATTTTTTTTTAATAAAAACCTATATTAATTAAAATAGAAAATTTAAAACTAATAAATATAAAATTTCTCAATCCCTAGCAACCATGTTAGTAATTGTTTTTTAGTTGCATTAGTTCTAGCATAAATAAACTTTTTATCTCAAATTTCTTATTTTTTTATTTTGTATTTCACAAATCATTTTAAGTGAATCTATCAAATAAACACACCCACCTTTTTTTAACAAATAGAAATTTTCATGATCTTATTTGGCCTCTTCCTGGCGCCGGTATATTCTCGATTTATTCCTTGATTTGAAAGGGTTTTCACCATTCATATTTTTTCAAATAAAATTAAGCTAAATAATGTCAAAACTACTTCGTTAGCACTAATTTTTTATTTCATAATTTTTTTTTTTCTTTACTTGAACATCTTACTGTTAGGACTTGTCACTTACAACCACATGGATATCTGCATGTAGTCTGGGCTGACCCACTTCGAGTCACTTTTCAGGAAGCCAAGTCTTCAAGGTATGGGACAATGAATCTTCTTGTGTCTTCAGAGTCCTATCATGACCACTGCATAGGCTCTTCATTTCGTGTATTATGTAATGAACCTAAGAATGAGTACAAAATACTTGATTCTATTATGCAAGGCTAGTAGTCTATAATCTATAAGACATTTAAAATACTACTTTATCTTAGTAGTTGGGCCCTAAAATTAAAATTTATCTCTATTTATGTGCCCTACAATTTTCCTAAAATTGAAAATTGCAATTGAATACCATATATAAATATTCTCTCATGAACCTAAGAATGAGTACAACATACTTGGTTTTATAGTGCATGGCCGATGTTAGCCATCAATAATTTTCACCTGTTGTAGATGACTAAATGCTTTGTCTTGGAATTCTAGAAATCAAAATTCAAGAATCATGTGTGTTCTAGAAATCTTTTCAAACAAAATTTTTTCATTGTCCTACTTTCTTTGTCAAACCTGGCCAATCTATCATCTAGATAAAAGCCCATCCTGGACTAATGTCCCTCACTCTCTCTATATTTGCCACCATTTCCTATAAACCTATGTCTTATTTTTCCTAAACCCTCTATTTTTACACCTTGTTTAGCCCATTAAAAAATATTTCTCCCCTTCTCACCAAGTACCTCAAGCAATGATAGTGTCAGATCTTTTCTAGAAGGCCTTATGAAGTAAAACAAAGTTATCTAAGTTGTCTAGGATGATGGTGCATAGTAGAGTGTCAAAGCCCTGTCTCATCCAAAAACCCTGATCCAATGTTTTCAGTCAAAAACCTACTCAAAGGATATTACAGTCAGTTTATAGGTTCACCTAGTTTATGCACTATAATTTTTCTAATTTCACTATTCCTACATGGTATTCAAAAATGAAGTCAAGAGGAACAAACTTGAGGTTTCTCATTATCCAAGGAACATTAAAGGACCTCTAGAGACACACTCTTGATCCAACAGTAAGTCTAAAAAGGAGAAATCTACCATGCCCAAGGATTTCTGTGGGAATGCCTAGTAATTGGTTTATAGCAGAACAGAGGCAAATAAAAAACACCTTAAAGAGCTCATGAAGGCATCTACAGTTGATAAATAGGCACAAAAAGCTGAGGGCTACAGGAAAATCATGATCTCATGATAAAATGATATGAAGCACTTCCCATCAAAAGGTCTATGCTGATTCCAAAAATACAGTGGCACATAAGCAACATTTCTCATTGAAACAAAGAGAGCCTTCGGAGGATATCTAGCCTCAATCATGAATTTCGTAGAGGGATGGCTGCCCTTTGACCACATTCATGCAAAAAGACTAAAAGGCCATTAGATAATCCATAAGGTGAGGTAAAATGAAGGATCAACACAAGGAGCCCATTCATAAGAATAAGAAAAGAAGTAAATGTGTGTTAATTGGGAATCCAAATGTATAACTCTCTTTTCCAAACAGTGGAAAAATGACTTGGTTAAAAAGGTCAAAGAGCTCCTCCAACCCTCCAAATGCTCACTGCAAACTTTTTAAGCGTGAGTGATAAGTTTGAATGCATGTTTTCTTTGAGAACTTTGAAGGCAAACTTATTTACTTTTTCTAGACATCCCTAAAAGCTCAGATGTTGGGAAACTAAATAAAATGGTCATAATAAGTGGCCAAGAAGCCTCGTTCATCATAGAAGATGGTTTCAAAGAAATTTCCAACTATCTTCTGAGATTTGGCAAAAGGGCACCAACTCCACTTGATCAAAGGGTAAGGTCAGAGGTCCAAAAAGTTGAAAGGAAGAAATATTGAGGTAGTATGTGCCACTTCACTAACATAGACAAAACATCAGCTCAAAATATTTTATTTTTAACAAGAAATGAAGGTATGATCAGAATGTTTAAAAGGGAGAACATGATTTTAAATCACCCTAACAAATTTTCGTGACAAGCATGAGTCTTTATGGATCTATCCAACTGCCCAAGTTCAAAAGAGACAATGGTTAAAAGGGGCTGTAAAAGACATTTAGAGTGGGCTCCAAAAGACATTGGCAAAAGGAAAGGGTGCAAAAAGAAATGGTCCAAAACGATCCTGAGGTTTTAAGTTTAATTATTCCAAAAAAGGGGTATAAAACACTAAAACAACTTTTTTCCCGCTCATTGTTTCATTTGCAAAAAACACAGTGAGGTTTTCAGTTTTTTGGTAGAGTCCTCAGGCGAAAAAATCAAGGTGCTGCGCTCCTATAGAAGTATGTTGTGCTCCTGTAGCAGCTTCCTTTGCTTTTTCCTTCTAAGTGTTACGCGCATGTATATTGGATCTGCGCTCTTGCGACTCCGCCTGACGTGAAGGCACAGGCCCAAAACATCGCACAGCCACCAAAGACTTCAACCACTGCATAGTTGCACCTTGAATGCCCAAGCCACCCAGAGGTGTTGCGCTCCTAGAACATGCATGTAAGACCTGCACGAAATTGCATTCACGAGTGCCCAGGCCACCTGGAGGTGTTCCTCTCTTGCCACAGGCATGCAAGCCCTTCACGAGATTGCATTCAGGAGTGACCTGAGTCACCCCGAGATGCTGCACTCCTACCACAAAAATGCAACATTGTCTGAAAAGGCATTTAGAGAAGAGAACAGTGAAGGAAGTAGCAAGGATGAGAATGTGGATGGAGAAGAAAACAAAGGTAAAAATAATGATGCAAGTGATGAGCTAGAAAGCCTAAACAATGGGTCTGAAAGTGAAGAAAATGACACTGAGGGTACAAATGCATACAGTGGAGAGGAGACATATGAAACCAATGGAAAAAGAAAGAATGAAAGTAACAAGAATGGCCGAGGTAGCAAAGAGAGAGGGTTTAAAGTTGTTTTTAGTAGGCAAGGAAATGATGACAAAGGGCCAAGTGATGAAGACAATAAACACGGCAATGAATAAAACATCAATCAAAGGGTCTCATCAAATAAAGAAGGGAATGATTCTCACAGTGATGAGAAGACCAATGAAGGTGCCCAAAGCAATGACCCTACAAACAGTGCTAACAGTGATATAAAGAGTGATATTGACAATGAAGAGAGTAGACCAAAATATCGAAATGAGGATAGTCATGAAAGTAAATAAATGACCAACATAGATGCCTCTAATAGTGAAAAAACTGTAAGGTCCCACATTACCTACCATAATTATTATAGAGTACCATAATTATTATAGAGAAATATTATATTAAATCAAAATGTGATATTTTTTTTATTTTATTATTATTATTATTATTATTATTTTAGATAGTTATTGGTGTCCTTTACACTACACCCTAAATTCTACCAACTTATCTTCAAAGCTACAAATTTCAAGGTTTATCAAGATCCAAAAAAAATACAACCATAATACTTGCTTCTCAAGACTAAAATCACCTTTAAAATATAAATTATTTAGTGGGATGAATAAATGTCAACCTTTATGAACCACAATTTACAATAAACTAATTGTTAATTCCGTTGTAATTAAATGTGTTCAAGAGTGACTAATAACATGCTTATGAATTATTTTCTTAAAAGGATAATTTAAATTATATAGAGTTGGCATCTCATAATTTAGGAATTCATATGTGAGCTGATATTCCAACAAATTACTTACTGCAATTTTGAATTTTCAGCAAGACCCTTTAACTCAATGAGTTATTATACTCGAAATACCTTGATTGCAAATCTTAAATTAACTTAAGCCTTTTGTTTTATGGATGGTTCATAAACGTAATTAGATGCAACCATTGAACATTATGAAAACCAATTTACAAGCATGAAATGTACAGCCATTGAGGCATTTCGTCAAACACTAACAACCATTTTCTCTTTAAGGTGTTTTCACAATAATTAGCTAACATGAATCCAAAGTTGCATGACTTCTCTTTTTTTTTGTAAGTAGTGCCAATAATTGAACTTAAGATATTAGTAGACTATCAGCCATATTCATTGTTGAATCTATACCAATGAATATAAATATTTAGAAATTTCAAACATAGCTCACAATGTTGTAAGGTACAGCCATTGAGAAATTTTGACAAATAGTTGGCAGTCATAAAACAAGTTGCCATATGGTTATTTAAATTTTCAAATTATTAACCATTTATACTTTAAAAACAATTTCCAAGTGGTTAGCCTAAATCAGATTCATCACTATAAATTATCAGGCAGTTCCAATATAAAAAGAAACAAACAGCAAGACAAAACAACAGGCGGTTCTACATGCAACAACAAATCTGCAAAACATAGCAGATTTGGGAATTGATGTCCGAAACCTTGATTTTTGGAATCAAACTTGGGGTGAAATGGCCTATGGGTATGGATACCCCCTGAAGTGGAGCTGGATCGCAACAGGGACACCCAGAAATGCGATTATTTAAAACAACAAAATTTATAGCCTAAATGTTTCATTTATGACTTTTGTCAAACATATGGAATGAAAACTTATAGCTACACCTCTACATGAGGAAAAACAACCCGTAGCTATGCTACGAATATATGCTCATTGAAATCACACATTTCTAAATCCACCATATGAGTTCTTGAAACATTTTACCACTCACAAGCTAATTCATTTGACATGAGTGACAAGCTTTTTGCACCAATTGCTACAATTTAAAAACACATGGAAGCCCTGAATGCTACAGCCATTAAGGCTTTCTATCAAAATTCTGATAGTACTATTACAACAACTTGAATAACAAACCATTGAAGAATATGAAACATAAGCCATAACTAAAATTTATCTCCAACTTACCTCAAGCATTTGATCTTCCAAACTATACTTTAGTTGCCATTATTTTTGCATTTTATTTTAAGGGTTGATTCTATAATTCCTCCAAGCATATTTTGGGTACATTTCCATTTTCTTACTTCTGATGTAAGCTGCAAGTTAGCACTTATTCGTGCATAAATAAATTTATAACATTACTCATTCACAGATTTTTTCAAACACTTTGCAAACTATCCTAAAACCATTTATAAAACATGCATCTATTAATTACTTGAAAGAGAACCATAAATCGTGAAATACTTACCCAAGTCCTTTGGAATTTATTTATTGAAATTACCTTCAACAATATTTGGCTTTCCTTTCTCAAATGCTACAATACCAAGATTAGTACCATAAACTACACCAATAATAACTCCAATATTGAGATCTAAACATCCATACATATAGATTAATCTACTCTTCATTTTTAACTAATCAATAATATTTTAGATAACATAAGCCTAAACCAAAATTAGATGCTTACAACAATTTAAATGTCTACCTTTTATTTTATGCTAAATCTGTACTATAATTTTAGGACAATGGAAATTATACCTGAAGAGATATTCAACTCCAATCATTGAGAATATGATCCACCTTCGATCCCTTAGCCAATTCATTTGAACCATCTGGTTTTCCACCCAACCATATCCAGGGAGAACTCCTCCCCCTGGAACCCCCAAGCTGTAAAAGCTCACAACCAGTACCAAAATACAGCAATAGAGAGAGAGATGCAAGGAAAACTCATGAAGATAGCTTTCACTTCCTCTAAATACCACTCATGTTCAACCTCAATAGATACTTAGTAGATTAGTAAGAAATTCAGATTTATTTATTTTTGGAAGTAATTGGATACTCTCCATATCTCTCCCTTTCACAATATTCCTCAAGTCTCTTCCACTCTTGGCATTACCCCCTCTCCTGAAATGAGAATACATGAGACTCATATATAGGAGGAGAAACAAATTCATGTCATAAAGGAAGATTAATATGCATGCATTGTATTCCCTTTAGAGGAGTGTAACTTATGCCATTAAGGAGAGGTATGCATGCCTTATTTAAGGAGAGTGTAACATATGCATTAAAGTGAGTGTAAGAGGAATATTTTATGACACATATTTAATGAGTGTAAGAATATTTTATGACATATATTTAATGAGTGTAAGAGGAATATGCCATTCCTTGATGAGTGCATAAAAGAGAGTGTAATGTAATATTTAAAATAGAGAGAGAGTTACATAGAGCCATGAGAGTCATGAAGGAGAGAGGTGTGAAGTGATTGAGGAGATATAATTTCCTTTTAATAATAATATCATAGTCTCATAAAAGATAATAATAATATTAATAATATTAATAATATTGAGGATTAAGTCGAGATTGAACTATTACAATTAATTAATCATAATTTAAGTGATTTTCCTTCAAGTATACTTGTTTACCCATGATTGGAGGTGATTTACTATTTTTGGAAAGTCATACTTGAAATGGTAGACATGACTTTCTATTTTTAGAAAGTCACTCCAAAATTGTTAGGAATTAGATTATTAAGGAAATTCATCTACGAGTTGCCCATGAGTGGTATTTTTCTTTCAGATAATAGGGATTTCGCACCCCTATTGTATGCATCTTCATGCCTCAGTAGATTGAGGACTCCGCGCCCTGATCTACTCTAAAGATCCAAGATTCCACACCTTGATATTTTTAAATATTCAGGACTCCGCACCCCAAACATTTCCTTATATATTCAAGACTCCACATCTTTATATTTCATGGATTTAGGACTCCGCGCCCTAATTTCCATGGCTTCTCATCTATTATACTTTGAAACTTCGCGTTTCACCTTAAGGTACTGATTGTGAGCTCATACCCATATGATGGTTCGTTGGTAAGGTCTTCTTTCAAGACCTGCACACATCACAATCTCATTGATCAGATCAATCAAATGAATTTCATAATTAGCTTATTCAAATTTTACCAAATATTGTGCATGACTTCCACAGTCATTTTGGTTTTGGAGAAATGACTTCCGCAGTCATTTATAACTTGACCATCCCTATTGGCAGTGACCGAGTCCCCTGCCACATCATGCTTAGTACGATATTATGCACATATAATCATACAAATTATGTATCATCCATAAATCATAACTAACCATATGTTCCATATAACCATGATCATCCATGGATCTGTGTCTCAATTCTGAACCACCATTCATGTCATACACCTATGTCCAAAATAGGATACCAAAAGAGAAAACATCGCTAATATTCTCTTAACCAAAATCAATTCTTGTGCACGAAACCATAGATATTATCATAAGCACACAAAAACCAAGTGACCAGGTCATAGCATATAAGCATGTACATAAGTCTTACATACATAATATTATATCAAAATCACCATCTCTAAGTATCATCAAAGCTATCTCACTAAGAAGGGACACTACATACTCCCCCTCTTGGGCTAAACTTGGCCCGAAGTTTTTCCTACAGTTATAAGATACTTAGTTCTTTTAGATTCTTCTATCAATAAGTTGTTAACCTTATGTATTTGATATATATATTTTTTTCTTCATGTCAATCCATAGTTTAATGTTTTCTAAATTGGAAGCAACTCCATTAAAACTGAACATACCATTCTTAATCAGGTAGAAAATGTATCCATGCCATATTAGACATGTGTCGATAAAAAATACCAAATATTTCTATATCAAAACCAACCATACAATTTATAGTACCAAAAAATACTATTGTATGTAATTGATATGATATCTACTTAGTTTATCTATAATAAGTTGATATTCTACATGTTCTTCTTTCTCATAGTCTATATGAATCCTACATGTGTCATGTTCTTGGTTCTGTAGGATGTTGAGCTTGCCCAGCTATAAATAGAACACACATTGGTTGTATACATAACAATGATGGTCCATACCATATCACAATCAAATTGGCATACAATAAGCATAAAATAATCCACATACAATTGTTAGTGAAATTACATAACAAAACATGATGTTATATATAAGACCCACTCTTATGCAACAAAACATGACGTTATATCTAAAACACACTCTTACATCCCACTTGATTTATGTCTTCTCAATCCATTTTTCCTCTTTTCATTCCATAAGATATCCTTGCAATCGAAATATTTAGGATCTATCTTTAGTTTTTACTAACGTTTACTCTTTAGAAAAAAAATACAATTTGAGGTTCAAGGCACCATTTTTGTTTTTGTTTTTTTAACTAACAACCTAAAGTTAAATACAGTCCTCATTGACCCACTTATGTATTATAGATCATTCCTTTAGTTTGCATAATCTTCAGTATTATTCACTTCTCTAACTTTAGAATCAATTATGAAATGACTTAGTTAGAAGATCTTCATTTTGAAAGTAGATTAATGATATATTTTTGAAAGTGGCTTGTAATCAATAACAACTCTCACAATTATTAAAATATGGTAACCTTGATAACTTTATGTCAATTTGTTTTCCAACTATGAAATCAGTCATGATTTAGATTCAGTAATTAATCAAATCATTTGATTTCATATTTTATTCCTTACTATTAATACATACACAACAACAGGCTATGAAAACCATACAATTCTCAAAATGTGACGAATCTTGTTAAATTTACATAAGATTTAGACTATCACAAGGGAATTTCTAGCCTAAAGTTAGACCCCCCCCCCCTTTTTTTTAAGGATAATTACCACCCTCTCAAATTATTACAGCATTTTGTACGACTAATAAATACTCAAACAACTATACATCCCAACAAAAAAAATTTCCTAAATCCAACAATCTCTTCCATTCCACATACAATACACTCATCTTAGGCTTCTAAATCATGCAAGAATTACAATTCATCAAAATGTGATCTCACTCTCCTTCAATTTCTCCCTCAAAAAAATATCACAAGCACATATTCTTGTAAAACAAGAACTCAACTAAGCTTTTCATTAATCACATGCCTTGTTTTTTTTCTTTTTTTTTCCTTTAATTTGAAATAAAACAAGTTCTCACCACATAAAATATTTACCTTCTAAACGTGTTATTCTCTTCACAGTTTATAAACAATTTGAATTTTGACGTGATCGCCAAACTAGCAATAGCTTAGAGCAATACATGAGTTCAATCCTCATCATTTCTATAATTAATTTGGTTACATAGAATGCAACCAATATTCAACTGATAAAATCATTAAAGAGACTATTATGGCTTTCCTAGACCTAATTTGTCTTAAGCCAGTAGAAAATTTATTTCATCAACTTATCACAATAATATTTTTCTACATTTCAAGAATTTGAAACTCATTTTAGTTCTACCTAAATTCAATACATACAAAAGGATTACAATACTAGAGGATAGATATCTAGTTCACACTTCCATATATCAAAGTCAATTATTCCAAACATTCTAAACCACCTAATGGTGTTTAGTATACCAATCTTAGTATCTTCATCTGTAATAAAAATAAAATAATGGATTTAAAGCTCAAGAAAATTTGTGTTACAAATCTCTATCCATTTAACTTTAATTACACATAATCATTCCTTAATCATGAATATTAGATTCCATCAAAATATTCTAACTAGAAGAATTACTTAGCTCATAGATATATTTTACTTTGGATTCCACACCCATACCTTACCTCATTACTTATCTCATAGATATATACTAGTATGGATTCCACACCCATACATTTTCTCATAGATATATGCTAGTATGGTTTCCACACCCATACATTAGATAATAGATATATGTTAGTATGGATTCCACACCCATACATTTTCTCATAGATATATGCTAGTATGGATTCCACACCCATACATTAGCTTAAGGAAAACATAACATTCAAGTGTTCCTTAAAATGGCTTCCACAACCCATCATGCACCAATCATTTAAGCCTCTTGGTTATTAGGAAGTTCATACCTCAACCTAGTATTTGAGTAATTTAAAGTTATTTGATGCCTAATGTCAACCCAAAATACACAAAATCATGTCAAATAAATCAGAGAAATTTCATTCTTACTCATTAAGAATGTATTCCCAAATCATACTTTAACACATCTAATTAATACACATACATTACTCTTGAATTTACATTCACAGTTAAAAGTGACATCTTTCAAGGTAGCTTTTAGTTAAGTTTCCTTTAGTGTAGGTACGAAAAGATTCAAAATTATCATGATGAACTCAATCATCACGTTAATGGAATCTTATCCTTACACTTGTTACTCATTCCCAAAGCATACACACCAAGGTCATCACACTATAGTCCAGATTAAGCCAATATTCTTCTTGGTAGATACAATTTCAGCAAGTAAAGATGGCTACTAAGCCCATATCACATTGAAAATGATGCACTAAAAATATATGAAACCATGCATTCACTCCACCTATCTCACTCACTGATTGAAAATCAAGTCATTCACATACTTGGGTTTAACCCCAACTTTTTCAAGCACATCCTTTCCCAGCATGTCTTTAAGCATTTTAACATATTGTTGATCATATGTATCAACAATAATATAAAGGGATATAAGGGATTTTTTTACTTTATTTCATGAGTCAGTAAATGACATAATGATAATAATATCCTCTATGCAACCAATATTTTTCCAAGTCAAGATATAAAAGAACTCAACTTGCATGCAAAATCAACATTCATACATCATCAAACTACAAATAAGCATGTTGGCCCATTAGGCCTAGTGTTGTAACTTGGCTCTGATACCATATGTAAGGTCCTAGCTTACCCACCATCAATAATATAGAGAAGTAGAGGTCACACAAAATCCTAAAGAATTAGTGTCTGTAAAATTGTTTCCAACACCAAGCCTTTTTATTTATTTATGAAAGAGTTAGATAATGTCTTATTCTCTAATCATACTTCAGCAAATTATTAAATTCATTTTCACATTCATACCAAAACTGACAAACATAGGAAGGTACACCCATTAAATAGTTTATTTATAATTTATAGTAACATAAAAACAATAGTAACTAAGAATTTTACACTAACAATTTATCTGCACAAAAGCTACAGCCATTCAAGATTTTTGACAAACACTTTGCAGATACACACTCTACACTCATTGAACCCTTATGACAAACACTTTGCAAGCATGCAATTAAAAGTCATTGAGGCATTTGTCAAACACTTAGCAACCATGAATTTAAGATTATTCTTCAACATATTTATCTCATAAAATTTAGAATTGAAACTTTAAATGTTTCCATCTTAAAACAGGGACTAAATAATCTTAGTCTTTCATCAAAGACTCAAAAACAGGCACACATAACTCACAACAGCAATCTGCCAAATCGCCCAGATTTATGATCTGGGTTCTGAAAAGTATTGTTTTGGAATGAAAAAAGGGGTCACATGACCTTTGGGCACGGATACCCCCTGATGTTGGGCTGAATCGAATTAAAAACGCCTAGGAATGCGATTCTTGAAAACAACAAAATTTATAGCTTAAATGTTTCATTTATGACTTTTGTCAAACATATGGAATGAAAACTTACAACTACACTTGTACATGAGGAAAAAAAACTCATAGTTATGCTACTAAGATATGCTCATTGAAATCACACATTTCTAAATCCACCATATGAATTCTTGAAACATTTTACCGCCCACAAGCTAATTCATTTGACATGATTGACAAGATTTTTGTAGCAATTGCTACAATTTAACAAACATATGGCAGCCCTGAATGCTACAACCATTAAGGCTTTCTGTCAAAATTTCTGATAGTACTATTACAACAACTTGAATAACAAAACATTGAATTATTGATAAGAATATGAAACATAAGCCATAACTGAAATTTATCTCCAACTTAACCCAAGCATTTGATCTTCCAAACCATATTTTAGTTGCCATTATTTTTGCATTTCTCTTAAGGGTTGATTCTATAATTCCTCCAGGTATGTTTTAGGTACATGTCCATTTTCTTACTTCTGATGTAAGCTGCAAGTTATCACTTATTCATGCATAAATAACATTACTCATTCACGTACTTTTTCAAACACTTTTCAAACTATCCTAAAACCATTTCTAAAACGTGCATCTAATTACTTGAAACAAAACCATAAATCGTGAAATACTTACCCAAGTCCCTTGGAATTTATTTATTGCAATTACCTTAAACAATATTTGGCTTTCCTTTATCAAATGCTACAATACCAAGATTAGTACCATAAACTACACCAATAATAACTTCAATATTGTGATCTAGACATCCATACATATAGATTAATCTTGTCTTCATTTTTAACTAATCAATAATATTCTAGATAACATAAGCCTAAACCAAAATTAGATGCTTACAACAATTTAAATGTCTACTTTTTATTTTATGCTAAAGCTATACTATAATTTTAGGACAATGGGAATTATACCTGAAGAGATATTAAGCTCCAATCGTTGAGAATATGATCCACCTTCGATCCCTTAATCAACTCATTTGAACCATCCGGTTTTCCACCCAACCATATCTAGGGATAACTCCTCCCCCTGTAACCCCCAAGCTGTAAAAGCTCACAAACAGTACCAAAATACAACAATAGAGAGAGAGATGCAAGGAAAACTAAGGAAGATAGTTTTCACTTCCTCT
Source organism: Pinus albicaulis (assembly GCA_034641835.2). Taxonomy (NCBI): domain Eukaryota; kingdom Viridiplantae; phylum Streptophyta; class Pinopsida; order Pinales; family Pinaceae; genus Pinus; species Pinus albicaulis. The sequence goes on along the minus strand of JAXQQM020068765.1, from coordinate 62,470 downwards.
AATTACCACTCATGTTCAACCTCAATAGATACTTAGTAGATTAGTAAGAAATTCAGATTTGTTTTGGAAGTAATTGGATACTCTCCATATCTCTCCCTCTCACAATATTCCTCAAGTCTCTTCCACTCTTGGCATTACCCCCCCTCCCCTAAATGAGAATACATGAGACTCATATATAGGAGGAGCAATAATCTCTTGTCATAAAGGAGTAATATGCATGCATTGTATTCCTTTTACAGGAGTGTAACTTATGCCATTAAGGAGAGGTATGCATACCTTATTTAAGGAGAGTGTAACATATGCATTAAAGTGAGTGTAAGAGGAATATTTTATGACACATATTTAATGAGTGTAAGAATATTTTATGACATATATTTAATGAGTGTAAGAGGAATATGCCATTCCTTGATGAGTGCACAAAAGAGAGTGTAATGAAATATTTAAAATAGAGAGAGTTACATAGAGCCATGAGAGTCATGAAGGAGAGAGATGTGAAGTGATTGAGGAGATATAATTTCCTTTTAATAATAATATCATAGTCTCATAAAAGATAATAATAATATTAATAATATTAATAATATTGAGGATTAAGTCGAGATTGAACTATTACAATTGATTAATCACAATTTAAGTGATTTTCCTTCAAGTATACTTGTTTACCCATTGATTGGAGGTGATTTACTATTTTTGGAAAGTCATACTTGAAATGGTAGACATGACTTTCTATTTTTAGAAAGCCACTCCAAAATTGTTAGGAATTAGATTATTAAGGAAATTCATCTACGAGTTTCCCATGAGTGGTATTTTTCTTCCGGATAATAGGGATTCCACACCCCTATTGTATGCATCTTCATGCCTTAGTAGATTGAGGACTCCGCGCCCTAATCTACTCTAAAGATCCAAGATTCCACACCTTGATCTTTTTAAATATTCAGGACTCCGCGCCCCAAACATTTCCTTATATATTCAAGACTCCACGTCTTTATATTTCATGGATTTAGGACTCTGCGTCCTAATCCTTTTATCATATATCCAAGACTCCACGTCTTTATATTTCATGGATTTAGGACTCCGCGCCCTAATTTCCATGGCTTCTCATCTATTCTGCTTTGAAACTCCGCGTTTCACCTTAAGGTACTAATTGTGAGCTTTTACCCATCTGATGGTTCGTTGGTAAGGTCTTCTTCCAAGACCTGCACACATCACAATCTCATTGATCAAATAAATCAAATGAATTTCATAATTAACTTATTCAAATTTTACCAAATATTGTGCATGACTTCCACAGTCATTTTGATTTTGGAGAAATGACTTCCGTAGTCATTTATAACTTGAGCATCCCTGTTGGAAATGACCAATTCCCCTGCCACATCATGCTTAATACAAGGCTACGCACATATAATAATACAAATCATCCATAATTTATAATATTTAACCATATGTTCCACATAACCATGATCGTCCATGGATATATGTCTCAATTCTGAATCACCATTCACGTCATACACCTATGTCCAAAATAGGATACCAAAAGAGAAAACATCACTAACATTCTCTTAACCAATATCAATTCTTGTGCACACAACCATAGATATTATCATAAGCACACAACAACCAAGTGACCAGGTCATAGCATATAAGCATGTACATAAGTCTTACATACATAATATTATATTAAAATCACCATCTCTAAGTATCATCAAAGCTTTCTCACTATAAGGGACACTACATACTCCTCCTCTTGGGCTAAACTTGGCCCGAAGTTTTTCCTACAGTTATAAGAACTTAGTTCTTTTAGATTCTTATATCAATAAGTTGTTAACCTTATGTATTTGATATATATATATATATATATATATATATATATATATTCTTCATGTCAATCCATAGTTTAATGTTTTCTAAATTGGAAGCAACTCCATGAAAACTAAACATACCATTCTTATTCAGGTAGAAAATGTATCCACGCCATATTAGACATGTGTCGATATAAAATACCAAATATTTCTATATCAAAACCAGCCATACAATTTATAGTACCATATAAAAATACTATTGTATGTAATTGATATGATATCTACTTAGTTTATCTATAATAATTTGATATTCTACAGGTTCCTCTTTCTCATAGTCTATATGAATCCTACATGTGTCATGTTCTTGGTTCTGTAGGATGTTGAGCTTGCCCAGCTATAAATAGAACATAAATTGGTTGTATACATAACAATGATGGTCCATACCATATCACAATCAAATTGGCATACAATAAGCATAAAATAATCCACATACAATTGTTAGTGAAATTACATAACAAAACATGATGTTATATATAAGACCCACTCTTATGCAACAAAACATGACGTTATATCTAAAACACACTCTTACATCCCACTTGATTTATGTCTTCTCAATCCATTTTTCCTCTTTTCATTCCATAAGATATCCTTGCAATCGAAATATTTAGGATCTATCTTTAGTTTTTACTAAACGTTTACTCTTTAGGAAAAAAAAATACAATTTGAGGTTCAAGGCACCATTTTTGTTTTTGTTTTTTTTTGTTTTTTTGTTTTTTTGCTTTTTTTTGTTTTTTTTTTTAACTAACAACCTAAGGTTAAATACAGTCCTCATTGACCCACTTATGTATTATAGATCATTCCTTTAGTTTGCATAATCTTCATTATTATTCACTTCTCTAACTTGAGAATCAATTATGAAATGACTTAGTTAGAATATCTTCATTCTAAAAGTAGATTAATGATATATTTTTGAAAGTGGCTTGTAATCAAGAACAACTCTCACAATTATGAAAATATGGTAACCTTGATAACTTTATGTCAATTTGTTTTCCAACTATGAAATCGCTCATGATTTCTATTTAGTAAGTAATCAATTCATTTGCTTTCATGTCTTATCCCTTACTATTAATACGTACGCAACAACAAACTATGAAAACCATAAATTTCTCAAAATGTGATGAATCTTGTTAAATTTAAATAAGATTTAGACTATCACAAGGGAATTTCTAGCCTAAAGTTAAACCTCTAGCCTAAAGTTAGACTCCCCCCCATTTTTTTTGGATAATTACTAATTCCCTCTTAAATTATTACAACATTTTGTAGGACTAATAAATACTCAAACAACTATACATCCCTAACAAAATTTCTAAATCCAACTATCTCTTCCATTCCACATACAATACACCTATCTTAGGCTTCTAAATCATGCAATAATTCGAATCAATCAAAATGTGATCTCACTCTCCTTCAATTTCTCGCTCAAAAAAAAATATCACAAGCACATATTCTTGTAAAACAAGAACTCAACTAAGCTTTTCATTAATCACATGCTTTTTTTTTCTTTAATTTCAAATAAAACAAGTTCTCACCACATAAAATATTTACCTTCTAAACATGTTATTCTCTTCACAGTTTATAAACAATTTGAATTTTGACGCGATCACCAAACTAGCAATAGCTTAGAGCAATACATGAGTTCAATCCTCATAATTTCTCTAATTAATTTGGTTAAATAGAATGCAACCAATATTCAACTGATAAAATCATTAAAGAGACTATTATGGCTTTCCTAGACCTAATTTGTCTTAAGCCAATAGAAAATTTATTTCATCAACTTATCACAATAATATTTTTCTACATTTCAAGAATTTGAAAGTCATTTTAATTCTACCTAAATTCAATACATACAAAAGGATTACAATACTAGAGGATAGATATCTAGTTCACACTTCCATATATCAAAATCAATTATTCCAAACATTCTAAACCACCTAATGGTGTTTAGTATACCAATCTTAGTATCTTCATTAATGGATTTAAAGCTCAAGCAAATTTGTGTTACAAATCTCTATCCATTTAACTTTAATTACACATAATCATTCCTTAATCATGAATATCAGATTCCATCAAAATATTCTAACTAGAAGAATTACTTAGCTCATAGATATATTTTACTTTGGATTCCACACCCATACCTTACCTCATTACTTATCTCATAGATATATACTAGTATGGATTCCACACCCATACATTTTCTCATACATATATGCTAGTATGGTTTCCACACCCATACATTAGATCATAGATATATGTTAGTATGGATTCCACACCCATACATTTTCTCAAAGATATATGCTAGTATGGATTCCACACCCATACATTAGCTTAAGGAAAACATAACATTCAAGTGTTCCTTAAAATGGCTTCCACAACCCATCATGCACCAATCATTTAAGCCTCTTGTTTATTAGGAAGTTCATACCTCAACCTAGTATTTGAGTAATTTAAAGTTATTTGATGCCTAATGTCAACCCAAAATACACAAAATCATGTCAAAGAAATCAAAGAAATTTCATTCTTACTCATTAAGAATGTATTCCCAAATCATATTTTAACACATCTAATTAATACACATACATTACTCTTGAGTTTACATTCACAGTTAAAAGTGACATCTTTCAAGGTAGCTTTTAGTTAAGTTTCCTTTAATGTAGGTACGAAAAGATTCAAAATTATCATGATGAACTCAATCATCACGTTAACGGAATCTCAGCCTTACACTTGTTACTCATTCCCAAAGAATACACACCAAGGTCATCACACTATAGTCCAAATTAAGCCAATATTCTTCTTGGTAGATACGATTTCAGCTAGTAAAGATGGCTACTAATCCCATATCACATTGAAAATGATGCACTAAAAATATATGAAACCATGAATTCACTCCACCTATCTCACTCATTGATTGAAAATCAAGTCATTCACATACTTGGGTTTAACCCCAACTTTCTCAAGCACATCCTTTCCGAGCATGTCTTTAAGCATTTTAACATATTGTTGATAATGTGTCTTAACAAAAATATAAAGGAATATAAGAGAATTTTTTTATTTTATTTCATGAGTCACTAAATGACATAATGATAATAATATCCTCTATGCAACCACTATGCTTCCAAGTCAAGATATACAAGAACACAACTTGCATGCAAAATCAACATTCATACATCCTCAAACTACAAATAAGCATGTTGGCCCATTAGGCCTAGTGTTGTAACTTGGCTCCGATACCATATGTAAGGTCCCACCTTACCTACCATAATTATTATAGAGAAATATTATCAAAATGCAATATTTTTTTTAATTAATTAATTATTATTATACTTTATTTTATTTTATTATTATTATTATTATTATTATTATTATTATTATATATAAAAGTTATTGGTGTCCTTTACACTACACCCTAAATTCTATCAACTTATCTTCAAAGCTACCAAGTTCAAGGTTTATCAAGATCCAAAAAAATACAACCATAATACTTGCTTCTCAAGACTAAAATCACCTTTAAAATGTAAATTGTTTAGTGGGATGAATAAATGTCAACCTTTATGAACCACAATTTACAATAAGCTAATTGTTAATTCCATTGTAATTAAATGTGTTCAAGAGTGACTAATAACATGCTTATGAATTATTTTCTTAAAAGGATAATTTAAATTATATAGAGTTGGCATCCCATAATTAGGAATTCATATGTGAGCTGATATTGCAACAAATTACTTACTGCAATTTTGACTTTTCAGCGAGACCCTTTAACTCAATGAGTTATTATGCTAGAAATACCTTGATTGCAAATCTTAAATTAACTTAAGCCTTTTGTTTTATGGACGGTTCATAAACGTAATTAGATGCAACCATTGAACATTATGAAAACCAATTTACAAGTATGGAATGTACATCCATTGAGGCATTTTGTCAAACACTTACAACCATTATCTCTTTAAGGTGTTTTCACAACAATTAGCTAACATGAATCCAAAGTTACATGACTTCATTTTTTTTTTGTAAGTAGTGTCAATAATTGAACTTAAGATATTAGTAGACTATCAGCCATATTCATTGTTGAATCTATACCAATGAATATAAATATTTAGAAATTTCAAACATAGCTCAAAATATTGTAAGGTACAGCCATTGAGGAATTTTGACAAATAGTTGGCAGTCATAAAACAAGTTGCCGTAAGGTTATTTAAATTTTCAAATTATTAACCATTTATACTTTAAAAACCATTTCCAAGTGGTTAGCCTATATCAGATTCATCACTATAAATTATTAGACAGTTCCAATATAAAAAGAACCAAACAACAAAACAAAACAACAGGCGGTTCTACATGCAACAACAAATCTGCAAAACAGAGCAGATTTGGGAATCGATGTCCGAAACCTTGATTTTTGAAATCAAAGTTGGGGTGAAATGGTCTGTTGGTATGGATACCCCCTGAAGTGGAGCTGAATCGCAACAGGGACGCCCAGAAATGCGATTCTTTAAAACAACAAAATTTATAGCCTAAATGTTTCATTTATGACTTTTGTCAAACATATGGAATGAAAACTTACAACTACACCTCTACATGAGGAAAAACAACCCAGAGTTATGCTACTGATATATGCTCATTGAAATCACACATTTCTAAATCCACCATATGAGTTCTTGAAACATTTTACCGCCCACAAGCTAAGTCATTTGACATGAGTGACAAGCTTTTTGCACCAATTGCTACAATTTAACAAACACATGGAAGCCCTGAATGCTACAACCATTAAGGCTTTCTATCAAAATTCTGATAGTACTATTACAACAACTTGAATAACAAAACATTGAAGAATATGAAACATAAGCCATAACTAAAATTTATCTCCAACTTACCTCAAGCATTTGATCTTCCAAACTATACTTTAGTTGCCATTATTTTTACATTTTCTTTTAAGGGTTGATTTTGTAATTCCTCCAAGCATATTTTGGGTACATGTCCATTTTCTTACTTCTAATGTAAGCTGCAAGTTAGCACTTATTCGTGCATAAATAAATTTATAACATTACTCATTCACAGATTTTGTCAAACACTTTGCAAACTATCCTAAAACCATTTATAAAACATGCATCTATTAATTACTTGAAACATAACCATAAATCCTGAAATACTTACCCAAGTCCTTTGGAATTTATTTATTGAAATTACCTTCAACAATATTTGGCGTTCCTTTCTCAAATGCTACAATACCAAGATTAGTACCATAAACTATACCAATAATAACTCCAATATTGAGATCTAAACATCCATACATATAGATTGATCTATTCTTCATTTTTAACTAATCAATAATATTTTAGATAACATAAGCCTAAACAAAAATTAGATGCTTACAACAATTTAAATGTCTACCTTTTATTTTATGCTAAATCTATACTATAATTTTAGGACAATGGAAATTATACCTGAAGAGATATTCAGCTCCAATCGTTGAGAATATGATCCACCTTCGACCCCTTAACCAACTCATTTGAACCATCCGGTTTTCCACCCAACCATATCCAGGGAGAACTCCTCCCCCTGGAACCCCCGAGCTGTAAAAGCTCACAAACAGTACCAAAATACAGTAGTAGAGAGAGAGATGCAAGGAAAACTAAGGAAAATAGTTTTCACTTCCTCTAAATACCACTCATGTTCAACCTCAATAGATACTTAGTAGATTAGTAAGAAATTCAGATTTGTTTTGGAAGTAATTGGATACTCTCCATATCTCTCCCTCTCACAATATTCCTCAAGTCTCTTCCACTCTTGGCATTACCCCCCTCCCCCAAATGAGAATACATGAGACTCATATATAGGAGGAGCAACAAATTCATGTCATAAAGGAGGATTAATATGCATGCATTGTATTCCCTTTAGAGGAGTGTAACTTATGCCATTAAGGAGAGGTATGCATGCCTTATTTAAGGAGAGTGTAACACATGCATTAAAGTGAGTGGAAGAGGAATATTTTATGACACATATTTAATGAGTGTAAGAATATTTTATGACATATATTTAATGAGTGTAAGAGGAATATGCCATTCCTTGATGAGTGCATAAAAGAGAGTGTAATGTAATATTTAAAATAGAGAGAGTTACATAGAGCCATGAGAGTCATGAAGGAGAGAGGTGTGAAGTGATTGAGAGGATATAATTTCCTTTTAATAATAATATCATAGTCTCATAAAAGATAATAATAATATTAATAATATTAATAATATTGAGGATTAAGTCGAGATTGAACTATTACAATTGATTAATCATAATTTAAGTGATTTTCCTTGAAGTATACTTGTTTACCCATTGATTGGAGGTGATTTGCTATTTTTGGAAAGTCATACTTGAAATGGTAGACATGACTTTCTATTTTTACAAAGTCACTCCAAAATTGTTAGGAATTATATTATTAAGGAAATTCATCTACGAGTTGCCCATGAGTGGTATTTTTCTTCCGGATAATAGGGATTCCACATCCCTATTGTATGCATCTTCATGCCTTAGTAGATTGAGGACTCTGCGCCCTGATCTACTCTAAAGATCCAAGATTCCACACCTTGATCATTTTAAATATTCAGGACTCCCTGCCCCAAACATTTCCTTATATATTCAAGACTCCACGTCTTTATATTTCATGGATTTAGGACTCCGCGTCCTAATCCTTTTATCATATATCCAAGACTCCACGTCTTTATATTTCATGGATTTAGGACTCCGCGCCCTAATTTCCATGGCTTCTCATCTATTCTACTTTGAAACTCCGCGTTTCACCTTAAGGCACTGATTGTGAGCTTATACCCATCTGATGGTTCGTTGGTAAGGTCTTCTTCCAAGACCTGCACACATCACAATCTCAATGATCAAATCAATCAAATGAATTTCATAATTAACTCATTCAAATTTTACCAAATATTGTGCATGACTTCCACAGTCATTTTGGTTTTGGAGAAATGACTTCCGCAGTCATTTATAACTTGAGCATCCCCGTTGGCAATGACCAAGTCCCCTGCCACATCATGCTTAGTATGAGATTATGCACATATAATCATACAAATCATGTATCATCCATAAATCATAATTAACCATATGTTCCACATAACCATGATCGTCCATGGATCTGTGTCTCAATTCTGAATCACCATTCATGTCATACACCTATGTCCAAAATAGGATACCAAAAGAGAAAACATCGCTAATATTCTCTTAACCAAAATCAATTCTTGTGCATGCAACCATATATATTATCATAAGCACACAACAACCAAGTGACCAGGTCCTAGCATATAATCATGTACATAAGTCTTTCATACATAATATTATATCAAAATCACCATCTCTAAGCGTCATCAAAGCTATCTCACTAATAAGGGACACTGCATACTCCCCCTCTTGGGCTAAACTTGGCCCGAAGTTTTTCCTACGGTTATAAGATACTTAGTTCTTTTAGATTCTCCTATCAGTAAGTTGCTAACCTTATGTATTTGATATTTATTTTTTCTTCATGTCAATCCATAGTTTAATGTTTTCTAAATTGGAAGCAAGTCCATGAAAACTAAACATACGATTCTTAATTAGGTAGAAAATATATCCACGCCATATTAGACATGTGTTGATATAAAATACCAAATATTTCTATATCAAAACCAGCCATACAATTTATAGTACCATATAAAAATACTATTGTATGTAATTGATATGATATCTACTTAATTTATCTATAATAATTTGATATTCTACATGTTCTTCTTTCTCATAGTCTATATGAATCCTACATGTGTCATGTTCTTGGTTCTGTAGGATGTTGAGCTTGCCTAGCTATAAATAGAACACACATTGGTTGTATACATAACAATGATGGTCCATACCATATCACAATCAAATTGGCATACAATAAGCATAAAATAATCCACATACAATTGTTAGTGAAATTACGTAACAAAACATGATGTTATATATAAGACCCACTCTTATGCAACAAAACATGACGTTATATATAAAACACACTCTTACATCTCACTTGATTTATGTCTTCTCAATCCATTTTTCCTCTTTTCATTCCATAAGATATCCTTGCAATCGAAATATTTAGGATCTATCTTTAGTTTTTACTAAACGTTTACTCTTTAGGGAAAAAAAAATAAATAAATAAAAAATAAATACAATTTGAGGTTCAAGGCACCATTTTTGTTTATGTTTTTTTTTTTTTTTTAACTAACAACCTAAGATTAAATACAATCCTCATTGACCCACTTATGTATTATAGATCATTCCTTTAGTTTGCATAATCTTCATTATTATTCACTTCTCTAACTAGAGAATCAATTATGAAATGACTTAGTTAGAAGATCTTCATTCTAAAAGTAGATTAATGATATATTTTTGAAAGTGGCTTGTAACCAAGAACAACTCTCACAATTATGAAAATATGGTAACCTTGATAATTTTATGTCAATTTGTTTTCCAACTATGAAATCAGTCATGATTTATATTCAGTAATTAATCAAATCATTTGATTTCATATCTTATTCCTTACTATTAATACATACACAACAACAAGCTATGAAAACCATACATTTCTCAAAATGTGACAAATCTTGTTAAATTTACATAAGATTTAGACTATCACAAGGGAATTTGTAGCCTAAAGTTAGACCCCATTTTTTTTTTTAAGGATAATTACCACCCTCTCAAATTATTACAACATTTTTTAGGACTAATAAATACTCAAACCACTATACGTCCCAACAAAAAATTCCTAAATCCAACAATCTCTTCCATTCCACATACAATACACTCATCTTAGGCTTCTAAATCATGCAAGAATTACAATTCATCAAAATGTGATCTCACTCTCCTTCAATTTCTCCCTCAAAAATATCACAAGCACATATTCTTGTAAAACAAGAACTCAACTAAGCTTTTCATTAATCACATGCCTTATTTTTTTTTCTTTAATTTCAAATAAAACAAGTTCTCACCACATAAAATATTTACCATCTAAACATGTTATTCTCTTCACAATTTATAAACAATTTGAATTTTGACGCGATCGCCAAACTAGCAATAGCTTAGAGAAATACATGAGTTCAATCCTCATAATTTCTCTAATTAATTTGGTTAAATAGAATGCAACCAATATTCAACTGATAAAATGATTAAAGAGACTATTATGGATTTCCTAGACCTAATTTGTCTTAAACCAATAGAAAATTTATTTCATCAACTTATCACAATAATGTTTTTCTACATTTCAAGAATTTGAAAGTCATTTTAATTCCACCTAAATTCAACACATAAAAAAGGATTACAATACTAGATGATAGATATCTAGTTCACACTGCACTCCATATATCAAAATAAATTAAACCAAACATTATAAACCACCTAATGGTGTTAAGTATACCAATATTAGTATCTTCATTTGTAATAAAAAAAATAATGGATTTAAATCTCAATCAAACTTGTGTTACAAATCTCTATCCATTTAACTTTAATTACACATCATCACTCCTTAATCATGAATATCAAATTCCATCAAAATATTCTAACCACAAAAATTTCTTAGCTCATTGATATATTTCAGTATGGATTCCACACACATACCTTACCTCATTACTTATCTCATAGATATGTACTAGTATGGATTCCACACCCATACATTTTCTCGTAGATATATGCTAGTATGGTTTCCACACCCATATATTAGATAATAGACATATGTTAGTATGGATTCCACACCCATACATTTTCTCATAGATATATGCTAGTATGGATTCCACACCGATACATTAGCTTAAGGAAAACATAAGCTTCAAGTGTTCCTTAAAATGGCTTCCACAACCCTTCATGCACCAGTCATTTAAGCCTCTTGTTTATTAGGAAGGTCATACCTCAACCTAGTATTTGAGTAATTTAAAGTTATTTGATGCCTAATGTCAACCCAAAATACACAAAATCATGTCAAATAAATCAGAGAAATTTCATTCTTACTCATTAATAATGTATTCCCAAATCATATTTTAACACATCTAATTAATACACATACATTACTCTTGAATTTACATTCACAATTAAAAGTGACATCTTTCAAGGTAGCTTTTAGTTAAGTTTCCTCTAGTGTAGGTACGAAAAGATTCAAAATTATCATGATGAACTCAATCATCACGTTAATGGAATCTCAGCCTTACACTTGTTACTCATTCCCAAAGCATACACACCAAGGTAATCACACTATAGTCCAGATTAAGCCAATATTCTTCTTGGTAGATACGATTTCAGCTAGTAAAGATGGCTACTAATCCCATATCACATTGAAAATGATGCACTAAAAATATATGAAACCATGCATTCACTCCACCTATCTCACTCATTGATTGAAAATCAAGTCATTCACATACTTGGGTTTAACCCCAACTTTCTCAAGCACGTCCTTTCCCAACATGTCTTTAAGCATTTTAACATATTGTTAATAATGTGTCTTAGCAAAAATATAAAGGAATATAAGGGATTTTTTTTTAAAATTTTATTTCATGAGTCACTAAATGACATAATGATAATAATATCCTCTATGCAACCAATATGCTTCCAAGTCAAGATATACAACAACTCAACATGCATGCAAAATCAACATTCATACATCATCAACCTACAAGTAAGCATGTTGGCCCATTAGGCCCTAGCGTTGTAACTCGCTTTGATACCATATGTAAGGTCCCACCTTACCTACCATAGTTATTATATTAAATCAAAATGCGATATATATATATATATATTTTTTTTTTAATTTTTATTTATTTATTTATTATTATTATTCTTTATTTTATTTTATTTTATTTATTATTATTACTATTATTTTTATATATAGAAGTTATTGGTGTCCTTTACACTACACCCTGAATTCTATCAACTTATCTTCAAAGCTACAAAGTTCAAGGTTTATCAAGATCCAAAAAAACTACAACCATAATACTTGCTTCTCAAGACTAAAATCACCTTTAAAATATAAATTGTTTAGTGGGATGAATAAATGTCAACCTTTATGAACCACAATTTACAATAAGCTAATTGTTAATTCTATTGTAATTAAATGTGTTCAAGCGTGACTAATAACATGCTTATGAATTATTTTCTTAAAAGGATAATTTAAATCATATAGAGTTGGCATCCCATAATTAGGAATTCATATGTGAGCTGATATTGCAAAAAATTACTTACTGCAATTTTGACTTTTCAGCGAGACCCTTTAACTCAATGAGTTATTACGCTAGAAATACCTTGATTGCAAATCTTAAATTAACTTAAGCCTTTTGTTTTATGGACGGTTCATAAACGTAATTAGATGCAACCATTGAACATTATGAAAACCAATTTACAAGTATGGAATGTACAGCCATTGAGGCATTTTTTCAAACACTTACAATAATTATCTCTTTAAGGTGTTTTCACAACAATTAGCTAGCATGAATCCAAAGTTACATGACTTCATTTTTTTTTTCAGTAGTGTCAATAATTGAACTTCAGATATTAGTAGACTATCAACCATATTCATTGTTGAAGCTATACCAATGAATATAAGTATTTAGAAATTTCAAACATAGCTCACAATATTGTAAGGTACAGCCATTGAGGAATTTTGACAAATAGTTGGCAGTCATAAAACAAGTTGCCAAAAGGTTATTTAAATTTTCAAATTATTAACTATTTATACTTTAAAAACCATTTCCAAGTGGTTAGCCTATATCATATTCATCACTATAAATTATCACGCAGTTCCAATATAAAAAGAACCAAACAGCAAAACAAAACAACAGGCGGTTCTACATGCAACAGCAAATCTGCAAAACGGAGCAGATTTGGGAATTAATGTCCGAAACCTTGATGTTTGAAATCAAAGCTGGGGTGAAATGGCCAATTGGTACGGATACCCCCTGAAGTGGATCTGAACCGCAACAGGGACGCCCAGAAATGCGATTCTTTAAAACAACAAAATTTATAGCCTAAATGTTTCATTTATGACTTTTGTCAAACATATGGAATGAAAACTTACAGCCACACCTCTACATGAGGAAAAACAACCCAGAGTCATGCTACTAATATATGCTCATTGAAATCACACATTTCTAAATCCACCATATGAGTTCTTGAAACATTTTACCACCCACAAGCTAATTCATTTGACATGATTGACAATCTTTTTGCACCAATTGCTACAATTTAACAAACATATGGCAGCCCTGAATGCTACAGCCATTAAGGATTTCTGTCAAAATTCTGATAGTACTATTACAATAACTTGAATAACAAAACATTGAATTATTGATAAGAATATGAAACATAAGCCATAAGTGAAATTTATCTCCAACTTACCTCAAGCATTTGATCTTCCAAACCATATTTTAGTTGCCATTATTTTGCATTTTCTTTTAAGGGTTGATTTTGTAATTCCTCCTTGTATGTTTTGGGTACATGTCCATTTTCTTACTTCTGATGTAAGCTGCAAGTTAGCACTTATTCATGCATAAATAACATTGCTGATTCACAGACTTTGTCAAACACTTTTCAAAATATCCTAAAACCATTTCTAAAACATGCATCTAATTACTTGAAACAAAACCATAAATCGTGAAATACTTACCCAGGTCCTTTGGAATTTATTTATTGCAATTACCTTCAACAATATTTGGCTTTCCTTTCTCAAATGCTACAATACCAAGATTAGTACCATAAACTACACCAATAATAACTCCAATATTGAGATCTAAACATCCATACATATAGATTGATCTAGTATTCATTTTTAACTAATCAATAATATTTTAGATAACATAAGCCTAAACCAAAATTAGATGCTTACAACAATTTAAATGTCTACTTTTTATTTTATGCTAAAGCTATACTATAATTTTAGTACAATGGAAATTATACCTGAAGAGATATTCAACTCCAATCGTTGAGAATATGATCCACCTTCGATCCCTTAACCAACTCATTTGAACCATCCGGTTTTCCACCCAACCATATCCAGGGAGAACTCCTCCCCCTGGAACCCCCGAGCTGTAAAAGCTCACAAACAGTACCAAAATATAGCAAGAGAGAGATGCAAGGAAAACTAAGGAAGATAGTTTTCACTTCCTCTAAATACCACTCATGTTCAACCTCAATAGATACTTGGTAGATTAATAAGAAATTCAGATTTGTTTTGGAAGTAATTGGATACTCTCCATATCTCTCCCTCTCACAATATTCCTCAAGTCTCTTCCACTCTTGGCATTACCCCCTCCCCCCAAATGAGAATACATGAGACTCATATATAGGAGGAGCAACAATCTCTTGTCATAAAGGAGTAATATGCATGCATTGTATTCCTTTTAGAGGAGTGTAACTTATGCCATTAAGGAGAGGTATGCATGCCTTATTTAAGGAGAGTGTAACATATGCATTAAAGTGAGTGTAAGAGGAATATTTAATGACACATATTTAATGAGTGTAAGAATATTTTATGACATATATTTAATGAGTGTAAGAGGAATATGCCATTCCTTGATGAGTGCATAAAAGAGAGTGTAATGTAATATTTAAAAATAGAGAGAGTTACATAGAGCCATGAGAGTCATGAAGGAGAGAGGCGTGAAGTGATTGAGGAGATATAATTTCCTTTTAATAATAATATCATAGTCTCATAAAAGATAATAATATTAATAATATTGAGGATTAAGTCAAGATTGAACTATTACAATTGATTAATCATAATTTAAGTGATTTTCCTTCAAGTATACTTGTTTACCCATTGATTGGAGGTGATTTACTATTTTTGGAAAGTCATACTTGAAATGGTAGACATGAATTTCTATTTTTAGAAGGTCACTCCAAAATTGTTAGGAATTAGATTATTAAGGAAATTCATCTACGAGTTGCCCATGAGTGGTATTTTTCTTCCGGATAATAGGGATTCCGCACCCCTATTGTATGCATCTTCATGCCTTAGTAGATTGAGGACTCTGCGCCCTGATCTACTCTAAAGATCCAAGATTCCACACCTTGATCTTTTTAAATATTCAGGACTCCACGCCTTTATATTTCATGGATTTAGGACTCCGCGTCCTAATCCTTTTATCATATATCCAAGACTCCACGTCTTTATATTTCATGGATTTAGGACTCCACGCCCTAATTTCCATGGCTTCTCATCTATTCTGCTTTGAAACTCCACGTTTCACCTTAAGGTACTGATTGTGAGCTCATACCCATCTGATGGTTCGTTGGTAAGGTCTTCTTCCAAGACCTACACACATCACAATCTCATTGATCAAATAAATCAAATGAATTTCATAATTAACTTATTCAAATTTTACCAAATATTGTGCATGACTTCCACAGTCATTTTGGTTTTGGAGAAATGACTTCCGCAGTCATTCATAACTTGAGCATCCCTGTTGGCAATGACCAAGTCCCCTGCCACATCATGCTTAATACGAGGCTACGCACATATAATCATACAAATCATCCATAATTCATAATATTTAACCATATGTTCCACATAACCATGATCGTCCATGGATCTGTGTCTCAATTCTAAATCACCATTCACGTCATACACCTATGTCCAAAATAGGATACCAAAAGAGAAAACATCGCTGATATTCTCTTAACCAAAATCAATCCTTGTGCACACAACCATAGATATTATCATAAGCACACAACAACCAAGTGACCCAAACCAGGTCATAGCATATAAGCATGTACATAAGTCTTTCATACATAATATTATATCAAAATCACCATCTCTAAGTGTCATCAAAGCTATCTCACTAATAAGGGACACTACAAAGATGTTAACCAATGATCAAGTAATATGAATGAACGTAATAAATTGAAATTAAAGTTGTAGCAAATATACCCTAAAAATTAATTGATGCAAAAATGGGTCTCTGACACGATAGGTGTTGTTTAATTGTGAAACCACCAGTTGTGAATCCAAGTAAACTACTAAGGAATCAACATTAAGAGATACTACCTTCAAGAGTAGGTTGACCACTGTAGTGTATTCTGCCACATTGTTCGAAGCAGGACCAACCAATATACCCCTTGAGACTAACAACTGATGGCATGGATAGTGAATTACCCAAGACGCGAAAGCTAGGTTGCGGGTATGTCTACTAACACCATCGGCAAAGTCAAAATGACTCATCTCATCCAACAATAGATACCAAGGAAAATCAAAATCATCAAATATAAAGAGAGAGCCCTCTCTGGATGCAGATTGGCTAGATTCTGCATCTAAAAGGTTGGTTTGTGGTTACCTCGGGTATACTTTCCTCTTACACAACTTCTAGGAAAACCTGAGTGATAACACGAGGAACCTGTTGGGGATAATAAATAATATTCCAAGTATTAAATGATGATGAGTTTTGAGTTATATCTGGCGGTCGATTTATTTCCTTACTTGATTCCTTAAGCACATGTTGAAACCCCGATAGTGATGGAAAATAATTTTCTAAATTATCCTCCTTGCACTGCTTCTGTTCTTCCTGTAAATCATCCAATTGTAAATTTAGATAAGATTTTGTAGCTCCTATTTTTGTAGTAGATTTCAAAAAATGAGAAGAAGGTTCTCGAGAATTATTACCAAGCTTGGAGATTCCTTTTGAATAGTTAATGCATAATTCACAAACATCATCGTATGGTAAGTGAAAAACATCACCAGCTCCTATAAGATTTAAATATTCTAAAGATTCATTTTTTATTCCTTTGAGTAGGAGTGTTTTTAAGGTCTCTTTTTCCAAATTATGTTTGTGTTTTGATTTTTGATGGTTGTATCGAAATCGCTCAACATAGTCCTCCAAAATTTCATTTTCCCCTTGTTTTATTACAAGAATATCTTCATCGACCTGGCAGTAGTCTTGGTATTTCTTCAAGAATACATTCTTCATGTCTTCCCATGTTTGAATGTAGTTCCCTCCAAGTCTCATGAACCATCGGAGAGCTGCTGCTTTTAGAGTAAGATGAAACACTTTCAACCTTTGAGCATTAGTACAATAACCATATCCTCTACAAAGTACTTCAAATTCAAATAAGGATGTATCCGAGTCTTCATTTTCAAAACCATTAAATTTTGGTAGTGCAGATGGCGGAATACTATGAATTTGTGCCACTCCTGGATCTTTGATAGGGAATTCAAAAGTAACAATGTTTTCCATTTATTACCAAATGAAAAGAGGTTCTCCATGTACTACTCCAAGACTCCTTCATCGAATTTTCTTGCCAATTTATCAATGAAACATGTACATTGGATGATTCATATTAGCCTAAAAACTCCTCATTGAAAAATGCCTTGAATTACCATTTCTCTATTTTCAACAAGCTAGTTGGTATATATTGTTAGCACGTGGTTGAATAGATTGGGGGGGTTCTTACAGCACCCGAGAAATTAAAAAAAAACTTAAAAAGAATGAAGGAAAGAAACAAATTCAAAAACTCTACTTACCAAACAATCAGGACATGGCTTTGGCGAATTTTTGACCTTTGTGGGTGCGTGGGCTTTGCCCTACATCTTATCACTTCGACTCCCCCATTCCTGCAAAACAAATTCAACAAAATAAAGCTAAAACACTTCCAGTAACATCCCTTAGCACCTCCTCGAAAACGGTGCCAAAATGTTGAGTCAAATTATATCCTTATAATTTGCCAATAAATTGTCAACCCGATATGAGTTTAATTTCCTGCAGCGACACAGGGAATTCCTGTAGCACAGTAAGATAAATTTCCTGCAGTGACAAAATGTTGAATCAAATTATAAAATTATATTTTTCCAATCATAAATTGTCAACCCAGGGTAGGTAAGCTTGTGAGATGCTATGCAAAATATATGCAAGCTTATTACTGAAAGTGTTCATAAATTAGCTATTCATACATGCACCATATAATGCTTCTTTCCTATGTCAATACTTGGTAGCAATGGCTATGGAGTGGCATATATCATCCCTCTACAACACTTAGGATTGTTGATATTGACCATGAAAAGATAAATATCAAACAACAATCAACAACTCACGCTTCTTTCCTGCACCAATACTTTAGCAGCAATGGCTATGGAGTGGCTTATAACATCCCTCTACAACACTTGGGTTTGTTGATACTGATGCAGGAAAAGATAAAAGATCCACCACAATCAATAATCCAGATTAAACATTGATCAAATGAAAATAAATCATTAACATAAAGAATTAAATCACTTAATCGACTAACAGTCTGCTGCAGGAAATGTAGAAAGAAAGCACTAGCAGTGTACAGGAATTATTAATGCATAAATGAAACAGAAATAAAATACACACTATGTTGCGGGAGTTGTGAGAGAAGGGGGCCCTCCCTCACTCACAAATCCTTCAAAAGTTGAATAACTTGCTCAGAAAGGTAAACAGAACATAGACTATTTTATTAATCTGGAAATTATAGTCAAGTACAGTTTGATATCTTGTTATCAACAACAATCCCAACAAAACCTCCTTTACAATATGAAATACATCTCCTTTTATACAATATTTAAAGCCCATATTTTGTTCGAATGACTAATCTAAGCTATCAGCCAATAATGCAGGTCTATACTATCGAATTTAGCTTATGTCGAGTCTAATCCGTGACTGAAAGCATGGATTAGATGATTTCTGTTACATCGTTGAAGTCGCAGGAAATCCGGAACGACTACAGGAAATGTGGTTACGAAAAGAAATCTTTAAGTTCAGGTTGTTTCAAAAGGAGGCTTGAAGCAGCCTATAGGATAACCTTCATATACAACAAATTCCCCACAAAACCCATGTCCTTGCTGGATCTGAAAATAAATAGAACATAGTCAACTGTTGATGTCACTGCAAGAAATCAGGGCTTCTACGGGAAATCTGGAACTGCTGCAGGAAATCCGGATCTATGGCAGGAAATCCGGAACGACTATAGGAAATCCGAAACGGCTACAAAAAATCTGCTATAGGATTCCTGCAGCGACTGCAGGAAATGCGGAGTTATTTTGAATTGAAGAAAATCTGCACGAGTTCTAGAACAGTTGGAGTGGTAATTTAATAAAGATAAAGCTAGAGCAAATAATACTTCAATTTTAAGGCAAAATGACACTTATTATGTTAATTTGACATACCTTAAGCTTATTGCACCCTTTTAGCCAAAACTAAACAATATAGCCGAACTAAGCATAATTAGGGGTAGAAGGAGTTCAAACATAGGGGAGGTAAGGCCTGGGAAAGGCATCAAAAAATAGGCAAAATTGAGACTCAATAGACATTGAGTACTGTAATGGAAAAAATCGCGGAACCTGAAGCACTTGACCTTATATATTTCCTTCTTTTTATTCTTCTCCCCTGTGAACCTTGTCCATGATTGTGACCCTTTGATGCAAGGGATACAATATCTTCCTCCTTCTCTCCTTTTGATCCTTTATTGTTGCTTCTGTTGATGGAGGTCTTCACTAGTGCTCACCTCATCTACTCCTACTATAGGTCTGACCACATCCTATCCCTGCTAGGTAGAACATCGTCCCAAGATTCCTTGGATGAATATCTCCCAATCATTTGAGACATTGTTCAATTCCAAACACACAAGCTTTGTGTCTTGAGGCTCCCCTCCCATGACTGCAAGTTGACCCTATATTTCTTGAATTATGGTGAGAAAGGGATCAATGTCTTCACCCTTGTACATTTCTCAACTTCTCTTTGAAGAACATATTCCACCTCTCTAAAGGATTTTGGTATAGTCGTGCGAGAGCATCCCACATCTCTTTGGCGATGTTCTTTCCAGATATTTGTGAGACTATATGGTCCCGTACTCCATCCAGGATCATCCGCTTCGCCTTGGCCATTTCATTCTTGTACTCTTTCAACTAATTCGCATTAGTCCGTACTGCCACAATTCTTTTTGCAAAGGTTTTCAAGCCATGCTCATCTAACAAGAAGGACATCCTCGCCTTACACATGACATATTTGGGAGATCCCTCCAACATATACCGATATCTAAGCCTATTTGTGGACATCTATGAAACTATAATGGAAATATCCCTCTTTCTCCTGCTCTAATATTTATTATGTTATTTCACTCCCTTCTGGAGTGAGAAAATATGTTCGCAGCTACTATCGGCTGCAACTGGAAATTTGGATTTCTATATTAGAAATCCTTTGATATAAATTCCCTTTGTGTGTGCACTTTTCTCTTCCACCCGACACTAGTTTTGTTCTAGAAAAAAATGCTACAAAACACTTATGCGCCCAAACAAGGAATCTACTCAGTGAAAATATTAATTTGCTCTACCAGGATTACTTATTGGCTTTACTATTACCTACTAAAACTACTACTAGGCTCTGTGAATTTTTTCTTCCACTTGCACTGGAAAAATCTAACCCTCTTCCCAACAGTTCGAACTGCCAAGCCAACCTATGCGCAGATTTGGAAATCAAACTGCCATACTCCCTTTGAATCTTGACGATTTCTTCCGTCCACTTCTAATCTTCCTATCTGATTTTAGTTTCTTTAATACCATGTAATAATTTCACTACGAAATTCTATTGTAGCAACAAGAATTAATTCTTCTAACTAATAAATTAATTATGCAATTTATTACTATGATAACAATGAATTAATCACACTACAATATTCACAAATAAAAATAACGTAGAAGATAAATTGGAAACTGAGAAAAAATTGGTGCACACACGTAAAAATATAATACAATTATTTTTGGACAAAAGTCCCCCGAAAAACCCAATGTGGGAAAACCAATGCAACAAATAAGGGTTTTTATTATCAAGCAACAGTGAGAAAATTTTGAGTACAATAAATGTTGCCAAATTGGTGAATCTACCCAAGAGAAATGCTGGGAAAAGATATACTGATGAATTTCACCCTCTCTCCTAGCAATCCCTGCACTCTCTTACCTTTGAAAATTGTCTTCCAAACTAGTATGCACAGGCTCTGCATAACCCCTACACTGCCTGCCAAACATTATCCCTAAATCAACTGCCAATCTAACCATCCTTCCTACTGTTGACTGGTAAAATTCTTCTCTTACCCTTTGGAAAATATTCCTAGACTTTGGAACTGGAGACGTCCTCCCCTTCAGCTGAATCGAACTGATCACTTGAGGCTTTGTGCTGCCTCTGCGCAACCTCCTAGAGAATATTTTTTGCCTCATATTTATGGACTCTCCGGAACTGGAAAAAATCCTCCAGACTCACTTTCTCTGCCCCTCTTTATCTCTGCATCTCCCTTCTCTGACTTGAACTATTCCGGTAGAATGTAATTGCTCTCTGGAAAGTCGAACTACCCAAGGAAATCGACCTCAATTGTGTTTCTCCATCTACCCATCAAATTCTTCTTATAACCTCCAATTGGGACTCCAATCACCAAGATTAAAACTTAATCAATGGCTGAGATCATTTCCTAGTCGATCCATGTGAATTTCTCTAGAAATATCACCTTCCTAAATTAATTGTTGCTAATTAGTCATTTTCTCTAAGTTAGACTTAGGAAAAATTTAATCACTGATTAATTAACTTAATTAAGGCATTTCTAGGTGGATTTTCCTAAAACCTTTTATGGGTTCTGGAGTCCCAGTGTTTCTTAGCCTCTCTGACAATTGTCGAGACTAGAACACAATCTTGTGCTACAAAAACTAACAGGTGGCCTAAGCATCCTTTTTTGTGGATCACTTGGTGATCAGGGCTTGTTGGTTCAAAATTAAATTCAAAGAGTCTGGGATGCTATCACACAAATCTCGCTAGTTTCATTATCTCGGGAGGTACGGTAAATTTCCAATTATATTGCTATGATTTATGTGTTTGGTGGGCACTTCCTTAAAGATAGCCTCTTCTATGAGTTGCAGAATAGTGAAAGGAAGGGTTATTAAGTGGTTTTTTAGAAGTTGGGCTTCTCTAGCATTTTTTTTTTGGAATTTTGTTATTTCTAAAGGTATATACTAGTCTGTTTCGAAATTTCATCTTCTTGAAGTCCTACTTCATCTCTAGAGTATGCTTGGACATTTTTCTAAGGTCATCCCTCTCTAACTCTGGTTTGAGCCTTCCTTGGGTTCAAAACGGTAATATGAATTTTGATTCAGACTTAGACTCTTCGGCAATAGACAATCTGTGCTCCCATTGTCTGGGAACTCATGATGCTCTTCACAAAGTTGATTATGAATTGTAGGTGAAATTTTTTCAGATGTCACATTCTCAAATCAAGTTTACAATCAAGCTTATGTTCCTCCAAATGCAATTTTCATGCTTGGTGGATGAAGTGGATGCCCTCAAAAGTATCGTAATGGATCTCAAATTTAACTAATATTCTCCAAGGGCCTCATATAAGCTCAAGGATGCAAGGGAAGGTCAAGATATCGACTTGAACAAGCTAGGTCTAATCAATGATTGAATTTGTCAACTCTTTGTTGGGTAGTTTGTTTGTTTTTTTTTGTAATTTATTGACCTATAGTACTTCAATGAGTATTCAGTTATGGTCATATCTATATTGTGTTTGTGTCCTATGTGGAGATGTTAGTTATGTACAAATATCTATATGTAACTGTGCTCTTTGGATCTGAGTCTGATCTCAGTCGGTCTTAATGAGTCGTTCATTTTGAATAGTGGGTATATGATGTTCTTGAAACTTGGTCATATGAGAATATTTTAGATGCATCCCCCGTGTATCTTTGTTGCGACCGAATGCATATTTTATCTAATAATACTCATTTTTGTTTAAAACAAAATATTAGAGTTGTGTTACCTAAGTTAACTAGTAGACAACCTAACAATTAAAATATGAAACTCTAAATTGAAAAAATCAAGAAAGCATGAAACAAAATAATGATATCACAATCCAAAACTATTGAAAGGAACCAATCTTCCTCGTATAAACTACTCACACTTCTTGAAAGTAAAAGCATACAACTTATTTAAACTCACTTGGTTAATTGAGGATGCATGAGTGTTCGACAGGTTGTAGTTTGTTTGGGCTTAAAGACTTACAATGGATGACTCCTCAGTGTTGTACTCTTATCATCATGGTTGATTTCAAGTGTCAAATAAAAGGAATTTCTCAAGAATGGAAACAATGTGCAATGCAAGTTTAGTTTGATGGATTGTGAGTGCATTAGGGGATTTTTTTGATAGATAGACTCTCCTAATCTTTTACCCAATCTCTCAATAAGGTTGTTCCTCAAAGCATCCACTTATCCATGGAAAGAAAGATCTAAAAATCTTGATGCAAGTCTAGTTTGATAGATTTTGCATGCATTAGGGCCTTTTCTTGATAGATAAACTCTCATAATAATTTACCCAATATCTCAAAAATCTTGTTTCTCAAAAGCATCAACGAATTGATGGAAAGTGAAACGTGTTTTTCTTATGCATATCAATTAAACTATGATAATGAACAATGTAACAAAGCTTATAGTTCAAACCAGTAATTATGAACAATTATAAACAAAAAAACCACAAAAATGAATATATGGACAAGATAATGAAAATTTCATTAAAGTAGAGACTTGCTTGTATATGTAAATATAAACATGAAAGAAAACCATACAAAGAAATATACTATTATATACATATATGAACAACAATGAAAATGAGTGCACATGCTGAGACAATGGGGGCCCTCCATGCCTTGGCTTATAAACCAAATAACTACCAACTACTAGAAACTCAACAGGATTGCATATATTACTGAAGTGAAGCTTAAAAACAAAGCTTCATGAAAGAGTTTTTTCAGTATGAAGACCACAATAGAATTCTAAAAGTTTGAAATATAGAAGTGATTTGCAAGCTTCACTAACTTTGCATTTATACATGAAAAATGAAATAAATTGTTGATAAGTCTCTTTGTGGCTAACAAAATACTAATCTAAGAATTTTGTATATGTAATTAGACTTCCTTCATGGCCAAAATCATGGGAAAATCCTAAATGCTTAAATATGGGTTACCACCAGACAGACCATTCATATCTATACTAGCTATGTTAACTAGACCTCTCTGTGCATTTTCTCATGAAACCAGGGAGGAACTAACCATAGAGGGATCATGGCCAACAAAACCCCTATCTCTAATTTTGCATAGCTACCATGTGAATAATTAAATGGATGAGCAATTGTGAAAACTGTTTATTTCTTGCAAAAATCTTATAAACATTATTTACAATGCATAAATTTTCTTTTCATGAAATTCCAAAAATTAAAATTTAATGATAAAATACCATGGGAATTATTTTATTGACCAAAATAGTGAAAAATGTAACAAAAAGTAGCACATGATAAATTTATTTAGGGTGGGACATGGTGTATTTAGATGGAAAAATATCATCAAAATTAAGGACTGATAAAGCTTTGATAACTTAAGACTACGTCTAAGGAATCAAGCCTTTTTTTTAGAAAGGGGAATTTTCTCTCCATGATAAGGAATATTACTTTCATTGTTGGTATGTTGAGTGTGAAGTTCTTTAACGCAAAAAACTTCAAATCTCGTAAATCTAAGTGATATAGGTGGGGTTGTTACCTTTTGTTTAAAGCTCAAAAGGTTCTTATTGAGATTTCAAGATGTTGAAGTATTGAAATATAATAAATCTATTTTCAATATATGGTTTTCATTTTACTTCTATAAAATCTTAAAATAAATAAAACAAAAGTTCTTATAAAATTAAATTATAAATAAGGTATAAAATTAGTTTTTGAAATAATTAAGAAATGATAAGGAAAATAAAATCTAAAATATTGTTGTTCAAAAAGCAAGGAAATCAATCATGATTTTTATTGAAAGATAATTTGAATATTCAACCAGTTCTCTTTACAAATCTCTATGAGGATGTGGACCCGCACATGTAAAAAATGAATTACATGTAAGGCAACTAAGTGCTGCAAAAAAAAAGGGAATCAAAATTTGATATAGGCCATTTCAAGAAATGTAGAACACATAGTGATATTCTTGCAAGAAGTGCATTAATTAACATTGAATAAAAACCAAAACTTCTAATAAGTGAAAACTAATGCACGAAAATAAACAACCTCAAAGGAGAGTATAAATAAATTTCATTTTATCTTTCCTTTCCATTTTTAAACATATCCTTGTTGTTAGGAAAACAGTTTAGCCCAAAGAATACTCAAAATGGAAAATAATAGTCATAAAAAAAACTCTCATAGTCTTGGCATACCTTTCTGTAATCCATCTCTAATTTTCCATTGTAGCCTCCTCCTTTCTTTATACTTGAATAAAAATATGGTTTAGTTCAACCATTTTCTTTAACAATTGTTATTATTATTTGGCTCTTGAAATATCCATGGAGGATATAATTAACATGTAAAAGGTCACAAAAGCATTTTTAAGCAAAGTAGGTGGGGTCCCACTAGAGTCTAACACATTGATATTTATTTCATAAATAAACTTATTGTGACTCCCAAATTTAAAACATGTTTAATATATAATGGCATAAATACATCTCATTATACATAACATCATAATACATATAGCACTTGTATCCCTTTTATAAAATATTGAAAATATGATATTTTGAGTTTTTCCCAAAAGTAAATACAATCATCACTACGAGCCAAAACTTTAGTGTCTTAAAATGTTTCAAATTGCAAGTACTGCCATGAAGTTGGAAAAATAAAGGTCTTATCAAAACAACAATGGATGCATATCTTTAAAATAAATCTCCCTTCTTCCATCATACCCTGTTTTCTGAGTATGTGACTTGGAATGAACTAAAGTTGATTGGTATGATTTAATATTTGGGAGTTTTTCCCTTGTCTTTTTCTAACAACAATGTTTCAAGCAAAAGGCTTTATCAACATCAGGAAGTGACTTGGCAAATGAAGCAATTGGAGTCATTGTAGGTCTAGTAGCAGGTGGTAGAGGTTGGTTTCTTGGTATGCTTTCCAATTAACAATTCCATATGGAGGCTTGGACAAATTTTCTTCCCACCCATAATGTATAGGTTGGGGTTATTTTTTAGGATGTCCATTGTGCTAGGATGTTGTTATAATGGAACATTTTGTGCGACAAAGCTTGTTATCCACCCAAATATAAGTTCCATACGTGAAATAATTGATTGAATTCATTAGAATTAGCATCAAAATAAGTAGAGAAATGAACTCTCTTATTTCTGCCCTCTTTCAAAATAATAACATTTTCCCTTCTACCTTATCTTCTATTATTTCCTCTTGAACTTGTACTGAAGAAACTCATCTAAACATATGCAAAAAATTATTCAAGCTTTACAACCATGAGATTTGCAATAATCTACTACATGTAGAAAAGTAAACTCTCACCATGCTTTATTAAATATATTTTAGCATGGCCTAAATTCAATAACAGTGGATATAATAATTTGAAATAAATGACAAAAAAATGAGCGAGAGTAACCACTAAATTTCACTTGCATGTCAAATTTTTTTATGCCATAATGTCATCGGGGCATTTTCACAACCCAATAATCCCATACACAAAGTTTTTATGTAACATAACACATTTTAATGATGGAAACATTCAAAGGGAGGATGAAAAATGATGTATATATGTATAAAGGAAATAAAATCCATGGTGATAGAGTTGGATGCACACTGCTTTTTCGGGCTTCAAAATTTTACAATAACAAAAAATATCCAAAACACAACCTTTATACATAGAGCTCTACAAGGTTGATTCTCATACCAACTTTAAATGTCATAAGTAAATTGTGCACCTCCACAAACTCATGCTACCCAAATGCTCCATATATTTATAAAGCTTCCATGAGTTTGCTACCAAATGGTCATAGTGACAAAGCTATTCCCAATTCAACTAGCTACGTAGCTATGTTTTTTTTAGTGCAAATGAAGCAAATGAAACACTAGTTCTGTTGATCCCCACAACACAGGAAAATCTGCTATATTTTAATAATTTTGATTTGCATTTATAATCAAAATTATACCCAATGGGTGATGGTGCCATTAAGAACCAATCCTCCTCTAATTTTCCCAAGTATTTCCTCCCCAAAGCTCTGAAATTTGTGTCCCATATCTTAGCCATTTAATTACAACAAATAATTACAATATTTACATAAGGGCAATTAACCAAATCTCACACTAATTTCCATCAACCATAATACACAGCTATGCATGGACCCCAATGTTATGGAGTCCAAGGTCATGGTCAACTCCTACAACCATGATCGACCCTTTGAAACCACAAGTGTGAAGAGGCCTAAGAGCATTGAAATGATCGATAAAGTGGTTGACATGAAGGCCTTCTACATGAATACAACTGGGGATGCAGTTATTCGACTCAATAGGGATATTGTGCCTGATGTGATCATAACTGGCATAGAGGTCACCAAAATTGATGGTTCCTTTAGAGTGGAGGCAACCTTTGGATCGATGATGTTTTCATGGAAAAAGAAAACACATCTGGTACTCAAAGCCCTTAGGTAGCCCCATGCATTGGAAGGAACACTGAGGTTTCGTCATATACTTGTTTTGGCTTTAGTTAAATATGGGCTTTAGTTGTCGACGCCAAAATTTGAGAGATGGGGTTAAAAATCTACATCGGCCCTTGTTAGGTCCTTGTGGTATGTTTCTCATGAGATAAATTTAATAGGGTAGGTAACAAAATAATCCAACATCCACAACTTTTGAATTATATTGTTGGAGCTTTTGACAGATAGGAGGTTAGTCATGTTCACCTAGGATGAAGATATAGTGAAATAGGTGAATAGATAGCTTCAAACAAGGAAAATTTCAGAATTGTTTGATCTGAGCCTTCTATAACTAGATCCAAAATCTTCTAAGTGGGAGTAGTTTCTATTGGAAATGAAAGTGGATCTTCTATGCACATCCCCTACTCCTCTTGATAGGACATCCATTACATAGGAGGTGCTCATCTATGGATTCATGAACAACAAGCTTAAGTTTATTTTGGACTCTTGCCACATGTTGTTCGACTATGCAACACTTTCAATCGGGCTCTATGCTTTGTATATTTCTCGGTTTCCTGCAAATAACAAGTTCAATTATGATTATGGGAGGTTTGAGGTAGATCGCCTCGACTTTAGCTTACTTTTATATGTTGTCTACATGGGGAGGTTATATTTTCATTCCTATATATGTTTTGGTGCTTCTAGTTACCGAGATATATTATATCACATACAATTGCATGTTTGGAATGCTTCTTGTGATGCCAATCCAATTTTTCTTTCAACATGTGTAGTTTGGTGAGCACATGGTCACCTTCTTATTAAAGAACATATAACAATAATTCCCTCTGTCTTAGAGCATCAACCAATAACTTGTTCGTCATTCATGTTTGACTTTATCACAGATCTCTAGTTGTATTTCTAAAGATTAACATATGCCATTAGTTTTGTTATGTTATATGGCCTCACTAGCTTATATTTTGCTAGAGTGATGCTTCATTTGATCCTTCTCATAGCTCCAACAATGTGCCTTATTATTGTTATAACAACATCTTAAACTATGAAAAACTTGACCACTCTAGTTCGTAGTAAGCCTAAAGTTGCATCTATTATTGCCAGCAAAGGCTTGAGTAATTTCAAGGCATCTGCCAATGTGTTTGCATATTAGGCATTGCCATTCCAAAGAAAGGGTGCATGCATCATACTCTTAGGTTTACTTTACTTACTTACGAGATATGTCACCCACTACACCTGGGTGACTTAAGAGGCCTATTTTTCTCCCTCTTTCGTTCTCGCTGCTAGGGGTGCCCATGGTGATAGGGTTATCTTTGATGACTATCATGAAGCGTACTTCTAGCTGTGACAAAATACCCCCTTTTGATGCTAAGATAATGTCATGGTGGGATTATAAAAGCATAACAATGGAAAACTTTAGTACTTGGAGGAATCCTTTACAACATATAATTGGATTGTGAGAATTTACAAAGATAAGACACTAGATTTCTGCCATACCTTAACATATCTACAAGCGAACTATCTCGAAGTCCATCTACTAAGCCATACACTGTCAATATGATAGTTGTCCATAACAATTATGTGGTAATTCTATCCTTGGACTTTCATTCATCGTGATTATTGGTCATCCAAAAACTCATTTTTATGGATCAACCACATAAAACACTTGTCATTGCCATCTCAGTTTTGGGTCATCCATAAACCCATGGTTATGGGTCAACCACACTGGAATCCCCTACCCATTTTGTATTTCCATTTAACAATTTCACTTCTTTAATCAAAACTTCTCTTACATACGGAATTGTACAAATAGGTGGTCCATGGTTTCTTCATTGAATTTACACATAATGCATCTTGTTTCCCCTCACTATATTCTCTTCTAACAATTGTCCCATGTTACAATATTGTTTGAGAATGCTAACCATAAAAAAATCCTAGTTTTGAGTGGGTTATTTATTTCCAATTTTTTTCCCACCACCACTTATTATCCCCTACATATTACTTCTCAATGTTAGATGCATACCCTAACTTTAACATATTTATTCTCGATCCTTTATTCTTTTCCCACTTCAATTCACCACCTACCTCCTTAAATAAGAGCACCATGTTCTAATCTAAGAATAAATTGGCTCCACTCCTTTGTTATTTCTCCCTACAAATCTAGATGAGATGCACTTTTCCATTGATGGCTCCATGAAGTATTTATATTTGGCTCAACTACATCTACTAAGTGAATTATTACATGATAATGAAGATGATTTTTTAGAGTTTATATGAGTATATATTCATCAAACCCAAGGATCATCTCCAATTTGAACTACATTTCCCTTACCTAATTTCCAAGCCTATCAATTCCCACCCAATGGGAATGCCTTCACTAGTGCTTTCCACATTAATGAGGCTCCATTATATGGATTTATTTCCCTTCCCATAAAATCCTCTACCAATATTAACCATAAATATTTATTTATCATCCCTCTTCCCCATAGCCCTTCAATATGAATAATCAATAGTAGGTTCTTTTTTGCTAGAGTCGACAAAAAATGATGAATGTTTTCAGACCGCACCCACTAACCTCTTTTTGTCTTGCTATTTTACTCCATTTCACCAAAGAATCCTGTATTTTTTCATGTTTCCTTATGCATAGAAAATTGAAGCATTTCCTTTTTTTTAGCACCCCTTTAGGGATATGTGCCAAGAACAACTATTAAACAAGATTCTTTCCAAGATAGATTTGACCAAAGTTAAATTACCTCAAGATAGCCATCCATAACACCAATTGGTCACTTTGTTCCAATTTTCTTGTACACCCAAAACAAGTTTGTAAACTCGCATTCATTAGGTTTTAAATGATATCGTTCATACTTTGCTCCATTATCTAAGGAATATGAAGAATAAAGAACAATTGTGATATTTGTTTTTCCACATTTTCCCTAAAATTGTCGAAGATAATAGAATATTTTTGAGCACTTTTTATTTCCATCCCCGTTGATTTACAACACAAATCTAAAATATTGGTATAATTTTTTACCGCACTTACTATTCATGTTCTAAATATCATTACCCTATTTATGAAAAATGGGTCAAATTGATGGTACTTCCCACTTTAATAACTTTTGTAGACCCCTCCCTTTTTCAATTTGTAATTAACTAACTCAACCCTTTTGCCACTAGTAGGAAAATGAGTGGCAACATTGCACATCCTTACATAAGTTCTCTTGTACATTAAAAAATCTAGAACGAGAACCATTAATGATAACTATAAATAGACTGGAGGGAAGCCATCCCATAATTCAATTTATAATTTTAACATTCATCACGATTTTAATCAACAATAATCTTAAAAACAACCAATAGACCTTATCGCAAGCCTTTTCCAAATCAATTTTGATTACCATGGTTGAAATTTTATAATATGGAAACCTTCCTAAGCTGAACCTACTTCATGATGTATATATTTGTTAGAGAGAAAACCAAATTGTTCTTCTAAAATAAAGACTAATATTTTTGTTTTAGTCTATTGGCCAATATCTTTGTTACGCTTTTATACATTGAGTTGCAAAAAAAAATGGCCTATAGTTTGCAAAAGTCTTTCAAGAATTATTTTTTGGAATCAAAGATATAAATGTAGCGTTCAATGTCCCATAATATTTCCAGATAATCTAGATTCCTCTATTAGTCTTATGAGCTCATCCTCTAGCAAATAATAGAAGCCCTAATACATTTTATTGTCTAATCACTCGGTCCATGAATTTTTGACTTTTTGAAAGAGTAAAAAGCTAAAATGAGTCCTTTGGAGTTGACACTTTGGAATAGAGTAACTTTTTTGTTCTCTTAAGTGAGTTCACACTCAGGGCTGGACTAGTACCATCAACCTCTCTCTTGCCTTCAGGTTGAGAGGGACGCTGACTTTCCTCCTCGAGTGGTACCCAATGTCGAAAATGTGGCCTTGAGGGTTAGCCCAATTGGTCTAGCCCCTCCTGTAAAAGCACCTTTGCTATTGAGAGGTCATGTGTTCAATTATCTCGACATTCTCGGGGTCAGGATTTGTAGTTGAGTCAGTAGGAAGTGATCACTTTGGGTGGATCTGCGTCATACAAATATTTTGTGGACATAGCGATCACCGATCTCTAGTGTCTGTGAATCACATAGAAAAAAAAGCCCCAAGGATTAGCTCAATTGGTCGAGTCCCTGCCATTAAAGCACCTTTGTTATTGACTCAGTCATGAGTTCAATTCTCTCGACACTCTAAGGGTTATGCTCCATGGTTGAACTAACATAAAGTAATTCCTTCAAGTATATTTGCCTAGTACGAATCTTCCATAAATGTAGCAGTCACCTATCTTTACGCCTTAAGATGTTCCTATTTGAAAAAAACTCCCCTAGCTGCCACTGTGTCCATGTCTGAGCCATTGGATCAAATGTTAGATGATTGAAATGTTTTGGGCCATTAGATCCACAAGCAAATAAATTTATATCATAAAATTAAAATCCACACAAACCAATTAATTTATATTACATGGATAAAAAACAATATAAAAAAGGAAAATAACTATTTATATATTTAAATAATACATTCTTGTGTCACTATGCTCTCCATCAAAGTAGGATAAAAATGTTGTAATGTCATGTTTAACATTTTGACTATGCCAAATTACACAAAAATTAAAATAAAAGTAAATTAAATAAAAATATTGACATAATGTAATGAACATTTTAACTAGGTCAAAATACAATACAAAATAATAATAATAAACTATAAAAACAACCCATGGTATTCATGTGGAATATAGTTTATTTAAAGGGGGAAATTAAGAGCCAAGAGGGATCAAATGTCTTGATATGCAAACCACTTTTAGAGTGAAAAGAGAATTGGCCCCTACAAATAATATAGATCTAAACTAATTATTTAATAAAATTATTTTTGTAGAAATTATATAACTTATGTGTTATATATCCAAGATTCTCCTGATCACACACTATTTTAACTTCATGCACAATACAGAATCTATTCCACCATTGATCATCACATGCAGAAATTAAATCAATTGCAATGCACACATGAAACAATAAAAATTCACACACATTTAACACAACCGTTTAACGGGAAAGCCCGGAAGCTGAAAACCCCAACTATCTGTATATAATATATGTCATAGAGATCATGTAACAATCCTCATACAAAGCTGATCATATCAAGCTCTCAAGACAACACCATGACTAATCAGCCCTGATCTTGCAAATCCATGCACCGATCTTGGTACACTTTGCTAGCTTACCTCTATTGTGGAATACAACTCATCAATGGCCTCAATGAACTCGATTCAAATTTTGTGCCTCCTTTCACTAATCCTCATTGGCATCTCCACTGAGTGTTGGATGCAATCAATGCATCACTATAGTCACAACCGATAGTCACACTTGCTCTTTCACCTACCTCTCCACTGGTCTCCACTGAAACTGCCATGCACTGTAGTTAACTGATGTATTCTTCAGTTGATTAATGAGTTATTATTTAGTAAATTAATTAAATAATTAATTCACACC
This sequence comes from Pinus albicaulis, assembly GCA_034641835.2. Lineage (NCBI taxonomy): Eukaryota > Viridiplantae > Streptophyta > Pinopsida > Pinales > Pinaceae > Pinus > Pinus albicaulis. The sequence continues at coordinate 28,612 of JAXQQM020068765.1, read as the reverse complement.
ACTCTCACTAGTGTATCATTCAGTTAGACTAGATACAACTAGCTCAACTAAGTCTAACTGAGTTAAACTGAACACAACTCCATCAACTACCTCAATAACTCCACCAAACTCTGTCACATGAGTTCTAACTGAATTCCTCCATGCAATAGCTCTAGTAAACCCTCAGGAATAGCGTAATTCCTTCTGTCAGTTGTTGTGCCACATCTGTGCACTTAACTGAAGTGCTCCAAGAGAATAAGATAATGTTTAGAGTCCAAGTATTATTAAGAGCTAATAATATTCGACATATCTATTTTTAGACTGGCAATCTAAAAATAGATTCCGCCCAATATGTCTAAAAATAGAAGTCCATCTATTTTTCCAACTTGGCCAACCATCCACAAATAGCATCCTGCAACTCATAGAATATGATCGACATGTCTAAAAATAGACATAGTCTAAAAATAGACTTTGCGCCAAAAATAGCCTGCGGGCCCACTTAGTGAAGGTGACTCTTTTCACTAAGCTCATCATATTGTTGTAATCACAACACTCCCTCTCAACAAGATAAGGATTATCTGCCACCCCTATCCTACCTCTGTGGTATTCGAATTTGCTCGTGGTGAGCGCCTTCGTCAAGATATCAGCATCCTGATCCTCCGTGGGAATGTATGAAAGTAACATGATCTTCCGCTGCACACAATATCTGATATGATGATACTAGATGTCAATGTGTTTAGATCTATCATGAAATACTGGATTAACCGAGAGTTTGATGCAACTCTGATTATCACAATAAATCACAGTAGGATCTAAGTGTGAATCGAACAACCCAACCAGGATCTTCCTCATCCATATAGCCTCGCATGCAGCCAAATCTTGTCGCCATGTACTTCTATCACGAATCAGGGTTATGGGATCTTTTTGTTTCTTGGCCAGACTCAAGAAAACTGCTGGATCCATAACATTGATCCCGTATGTGCTTTTCGTCCTTTGGGCTCCCTGCCCAATTCGCATCCGTGAAGCCATGCGCTCAACTCATCCGACCGTATGTATCTACAATCCATATCCCGATGTGTCCCCGAGATACACTGATGCTTCGTCGCCTTCCAAAAGAGCTTAGTAGGCTTAACCATAGCTTGCGAAAGCTGGTTAACTGCATAGCATATATCGGGTCGTGTATTGACCAGATACATAAGCGACCCCACCAACTGTCGATAGACAGTGGCATCCACTACCTCCGCTGAAGTAGCATCCTCCTTCCTCCAACCACCAGAAAGAGGAGTATCAACAGGCTTGCAGCCATGCATGTTGAACTTCTCCAGTATCTCCCGGGCATACTTACCCTGAGAAACAAACAGTCCACCACTGCGCTGCCAAATTTCCAATCCCAGGAAAGAATGAAGGAGGCCCAAGTCCTTCATCTCAAACTCTTTTGCAAGATCCTCCTTGCATGAGAGTATCAACAGCTCATCACCTGTCAAAATCAAATCATCTACATAAAGTACAATGATCAGCAACTTACCCTCCACCACAATCTGGTATAGGTTTGGATCCACCTCACTCTTGGAGAATCCAAGTCCGGTGAAATAATTGTCTATCCGTGTGTACCAAGCACGAGGTGCTTGTTTCAACCCATACAACGCTCTCTTGAGCCTGCACACATGCGACTCGCTGCTGAAGATCTCGAAACCTTCGGGATGTTCTATGTACACCTCCTCCTCAATGACTCCTTTGAGGAACACAGTCTTCACATCCATCTAATGAATGTGCCACCCCATCTGCGCTGAGAGAGCAAGGATGGTCCATATGGAAGAATACCTTGCGACAGGTGCAAAGGTTTCTTCATAGTCGATCCCCTCGATCTATGAGAAGCCCCGGGCAACAAATCTTGCCTTATACTTCTCAATGCTCCCATCAGTAGCTTGCTTCACTTTGTAGATCCATCTCGAACCTACCACTGATTTCCCTTCCGACCTTGGGACAATCTCCCATGCACTGTTTCTGATAATCTAATTATACTCTTCCACTCATAGATTCAATCGCGGATCCTCCACAGCCTTCCTCAGATGGTTCTGTGATTGCATTCTGCTCATCGCATTGAAGTGTATCCATTTAATTGTCAAGTGATTGTCTTTGTCTGCGCTGTGATGTAGGTGCTCCTACATTTTGTGCTGCATCAAGATTCAGTCGCTTAGCTTCTGTAGTGTGCTTCCGCCCTCTGATGTTTGGCACTGCATGAGTGGTTTATTCCACTCCATGAACCTCCTCTTGTGGCTAATCCACATCTTGAGGCTCATCTTTAGGAACAAGTAGCTCCTCCTCTGCATGCAAGTGTAGCTCCCTCTCAAGCGACAACTTCATGGCTTTCTCCTCATGAAATTTGATATCCCGTCACATGACAGTCATCCGAATGTCTAGAAAATACACACGATAATTGTGGGGTGTTTCTGTGTACCCCACAAATATCCCAACCTCTGCAGTCGGCTCCAGCTTCTTCCTGGCATCCTTTGTCACATGAATGTAAACAGGTGACCCAAAAATCTTCATGAGAAATATCGTGGCTTCTACTTAAACTTCTAATGATGCTATAATTTATGAGGACAATGATTTTGCACATAAACCGCAAGAGCATATGCTTCGCCACAAGTGGAAGTCCCCGATCATGCAAAGATTCCCTTCCGTGCACCACCCACGATCGTTTCTATTCTTTTCTCCGCGACTTATTCATGGGTTATGGGGCGAGGAGTTCTTCTTTTGAATTCCTTATGCGCTCATAGTGTCTTTGAATTCACCAGATACCCTACCCACCATTATCGCTCCTTAGAGCTTTCACCGCTTCCCACTTTTTCAACCGCCATTTGGAATCAGTGCTGCAATTGAGATATTTTCTTCTCGCATGAGACCCAACACTGGTTACGAGAAAAATTCATCAACAAATATCACATAATACATGTGTTTTGCTATTGAAGAAACCGAGAATGGTCCACACACGTCTGTGTGAATTCTCTCCAGGATCGTCGTGGGCGTGACTATCCTTCTCTCAGGCAAAGTGGTCTTCTACAGTCCAAGGCATAGGCCTCAGACTGATTGACCTGCTATGTACCCTTGGGGTTCCTGGTGAGTAAAATGCCGCAAAATTTCAAAGCCGCTGATGGTGAAAGATACCAATCTCCTGTGCCACAATTCGCCCTCATCCCGGCTCACCACTCCTTCTGCTTTGCCTGCCATTGTTGTGCAGCCATCTACCTGCAATTGATAAATATTCTTAACTCGAATCCCTATCCTCCTGGTTTGACCAGTTGTTTTACTGCGCAGGAAAGCTTTTCTCTCGCTAAAAACAACATCATAACCCTTGTCTTCCAACATCGCCACAGAGACCAGATTCTTCTTCAATCCTGGAACATGCATGACATCCTTCAAGATGAAAGGTTTTCCAGAATCCCTCTCAAAGGAAATGGTCCCGATACCAGTCGCACTGTATCTACCATCATCGCCCATCTTGATGTGCACTCCAAGATCCTTTTCATCCAAATCACTAAACAAATATTTGTCTCTGGTCAAATGGAAAGATGCACCACTGTCAAGAAACCACACCGATCCCATCACAATTGAAACCAAGCATGTGATCAGTGAAAAATCCAGCTCAAATTGTGAGGCTAAGGCCTCTCCAGCTGCATATCCAGTAGCCTGCTTATTTTTCTTCTTTTGTGGACAATTAGTGGCAAAATTTCTGTGTTGGTGATAGTGAAAGCACTTCACCTTGGACAAGTCCTTCTTCTTGCCTTTCGCACCGGATTGAGAAGGATTTTTCTTTCCCTTCCCTTTCCTTGCTTTGGAAGACAAAACAAAATTTTCTTCATCTTCATTCTTCGATGAGGATCCATCCCTGGTAACCCCGCCTTATCTCCTCCTGCACAAGATCCGACAAAAGTTGCTCCCATCCCGGCAGTTTCTCCCGACCATTGACAGAGTCCTCGTAGCTATGCCAACTCTTCAGAAGCCCAAGGAGAGCCAAGCTCACCAAGTCCTCTACATCTGATACTTCCACACTTCCCGGCTCATCCTTGCGGTGGACAAACTTCGTGAGGTATTTTGGTACAACATTGCCTTTCTCCATTTTTTTATTTTTATTTTTATTTTATTTTTAATTTATTTTTATTTTATTTTTAATTTATTTTTATTTTTATTATTTACTTTATTTTTATTTTTTTTTTTTTAATTGTTGTTTTTTTCTTTTTTTTTTGAGCTTGTCTTTAAGCGCCAACTTCCTCTGGTCGCTTCTGCTTTGGAACAAGTCTGTCAAAGCTTTATTAAGAATGGAGTAGCTTTACCATGAAGGCTGGACACTATGTGGTCCTTCACACCTTCCAATAGAATTCTTCGACACTTTTCTGTCTTCTTTTTCCATGCGTCAAGTGCGGCTGCATCGCTAGAACCAGGCTTTGGAATATCAGCATCTATGAACTCCTTCAACCCATTATCATACACCACCGCCTCCATCTTGTCCTTCCATGCAATTTAATTCGAGCTACCATCAAGGGAATACTCCAATTGCAATCCGTTTAAATACATTTCAATGAATTCTCAACTTCGACACCAAGAAAACACTGCAGCAAATTCGAATTCCACCAGCAGAAAACTCAACCGCTTCAATAATTGCAATATGCTCCAATGATCAACTGCTCTGATACCATGTAGAAATTATATAACTTGTGTGTTATATATCCAATATTCTCCTGATCTCACACTATTTTATCTTCATTCAAAATACAGAATTTATTCCACCATTGATCATTTGCGGAAATTGAACAAGATTACAATGCACACATGAAACAATAAAAATTCACACATATGAACACAATGATTTAACGGGAAAGCCTCAAGCTGAAAACCCCAACTATATGTATATAATATATGTCATAGAGATCAAGTAACAATCCTCATACAAATCTGATCATATCAAGCTCTCAGTACAATACAATCGCTACACACTAATCAAGCCCGATCATGCAAATCCATGCACCGATCTTTGCCACCTGCTAGCCTGCCTCTACTGTGAAATCCCTGATGAAGAATGGCTCGAATGAACTCGAATCCAACTCGAATTCAGCCAACCTTGCTCATGCAATCCTACCTTAATGAGTGTCGGATGCAATCAATGCATCACTATAGTCACAACTGATAGTCATCTTGCCCTTTCACCTATCTCTCCACCGGTCTCCACTAAAACTGTCCATGCACTGTAGTTAACTGATGTATTCTTCAGTTGATTAATGAGTTAATATTTAGTGAATTAATTATTAATTAATTCACACTACTCTCACTAGTGTATCAATCAGTTAGACTAGATACAACTAGCTCAACTGTGTCTAACTGAGTTAAACTAAACACAACTCCACCAACTACTTCTACAACTCCACCAAACTCTGTCACATGAGTTCTAACTGAAGTCCTCCATGTAATATCTCCACTAAACCCTCATGAATAGCGTAATTCCTTTTGTCAGCTGCTGTGCCACATCTGTGCACTTAACCGAAGTGCTCCAAGAGAATAAGATAATGTTTAGAGTCCAAATATTATTAAGAGCTAATAATATTCGACATATCTATTTTTAGACTGGCAATCTAAAAATAGATTCCACCCAATATGTCTAAAAATAGAAGTCCATCTATTTTTCCAACTTGACCAACCATCCATAATTAGCATCCTGCAACTCATAGAATATGATAGACATGTCTAAAAATAGACATAGTCTAAAAATAGACTTTGCGCCAAAAATAGCCTGTGGGCCCACTTAGTGAAGGCGACTCTTTTCACTAAGCTCATCATCTTGTTGAATTTCAACAATTTTTAATTGTTTATAACCATTATTCTTTTAAAATTTTACTTAATAAAATGTATTTAAATTTTCATACACCCAAATATACATAGTTTTTTTTGTTCTATATTATTTTTGTTACAACTATTTTATTATTCCAAAAATACATGGTTTTTTTTGTTATATATTATTTATGTTACAATTTTTTTACTATTCATGAGTACTATTTCTTAAGATATAAAAAATGACCATTTTGATCATTCATCTATGACCATTTCCATGAGAAGTAGTCGTAACTGACTAATTTCTCATGATTTTTGAATAGTCCACTTAGCACTCATTGCACCGCATCAGGTGATGCTCACAGGGGTGAAGATGTGGGATTGAAACTAGTGAAATGAATCACATAGCATCAATCATCACTTCCGGGGCTTGCACCCGGTAACTAGGACTTCCTGGGAGGTCACCCATCCCAGAAATCCTCTAGCTCAAGTGTGCTTAACTATGCATTTTTCCCCACAATCAAGCCCACTTAACTTGCTACCCCATTTTCCAGCTAAGTGGGCTTGATTGTGGGGAAAACTCCACAGTTAAGCACGATTGAGCCAGAGGAGTTCTGGGACGGGTGACCTCCTGGAAAGTCCTGGTTACGGGGTGCTTGCCCAGAAAGTGACAATTGACGCTTCGTGATTCATTTCACTAGTTTTAGTCCCACTTCTTCACCCCTGTGAGCATTACTCGATTGAATGAGTGCTAAGTGGACTATTCAAAAATCACAAGAAAATAGTGCAATGAGTGCTAAGTGGACTATTAAAAAATCATGAGAAATTAGTCACTTACGACTACTTCTCATGGAAATGGTCATAGATGAATGACTTAATTTGACTTAGGATATCAAATTTCTTCTGTTAAAAAAAAAAATATATATATATATATACATATATTTAATTACCTAATTGTACCTAAAAAATATTACATGTTTTTTACTTTATGATCATAAACAATTTTCATATTATATGATGCCAAACTTACTTAGAATTCAGCAAATTGACAGTCGATCCTACACCTCTCGGTGACACGAGTTCAGTGGTGCAGTCAAATTTTCCGTCTGAGCCTTATGTTTTTCGGCCACTTTTCAAAGTGGAGTTGCAAGTGTTATCATTCAATGTGTGAGCAGTCATTTTCAGGATATTCAACGCCACAAGATTGATGGTACAACCAAATCCAGCCATTTATCAGCCTATTCTTTAGTCATCTTCAGTGTGAGGTATATGCAGTGTGATCATGTACTTCTTTGTCTCTTTTCTATGAGATGCATTGTGCTCTATGGATCCCTGTTGATGTTTGATGTGGGATCTTGTTTTTTTCTTGTGAGAGATGTAATTTTTATCATGGATTTGTATTATGTTTGAGATCCCTTTGCTGCCATGTTGGCAGGATACTCATTGTCACATGTATGTTGTTTGAGATCCCTTTGTTGCCATGCTAGCGGGATACTCATAGTCATTATGTGTGAGTTATTGTCATACTGATAGAAGTCCTTTGAATGAGAGTTCCAGTAGTGGAACATCTCGTGGAGAGGTCCATCCACTCTTGCGTGAGGGAATTTTCCTTGTACGACAGAGAAAACATCATCCATGTACATCATCACTCTTTCCAGCACTTAATGCAGTGACCTACACCATCTTGACACTGAGGCCCGTAGACGTAGTCCCTCCTGGACAAACTCTGTTATCAATATCTTATGTTGCTAATGCTTGTTATTTTCCTCTTCTTTACAACATGCAGATGGTTCATTTATGTTCATTAACGCTTTGATTAAATGAAATTCTAATACATCAGCCGAAGTAAAAGGTGTTGGTTAAAAGGGTACCAGGAAGTTACCCGAATGAGATAGTGTGTTGTAATTTTCTCTACAAATGTGTTGGAGTTGTTTTTCTCAATGAACTTGTTTTTACTGCTCTTAAGTGATGAAATCCGTCGTTGTTGGATACAGGAGAATTTAGCTCTGATAAGAATAGTGTGATACTCTGTTATATTTTTCTCTACAAATGTGATGGAAAGTGTGCCATAAATGTTGGCAATTTCATGGTTAATGTAATATAAGCTAAATACAAATTCATTTCTTCTACACAAAATCAAGAAAGCTATGCTGAGTAGCCAACACCACAAAACAAGACATGTTTTCCAACTCCATAAATGCTACTGAATCTCTCTCGGTGTTGAAGTTATTTTCTCAATGGCATTATTTTTATTTCTCTTGAAGTGATGAAAGACACCTCTCCATACAATTTTTACTATATGCATAAATAACAAAAGAAACCAACTTCATATCAGCGATACTGAAAAAACAAGAACATAGCAGACACGAGGGGTATCAGTGTAAAATAGCAATGTGATCTTTTGAATAGTTTCAAAGATCATGAAGAAAATTATACATAATTGACTCAATAGGAAGTGATAAAGATTAAATATGGAGGAAGTGCACCAAAACAACCTTTGATTTTGAAGGTAGAAAATCATGATCTATTTCTTTATTCACGAGGCATTCATCTTGGCATGATCAGACAAGGTCTTTAACTTAACTTTAACATAGGCCTCATGATTTATAAGGCTCAAGGAAGAAGTATTGCAGTAAGATTTCCCTGTAACATAGTCCTTGTCTTTTCTTGATATAATTATTTGTTAAATTAATAATTATTTATTTCATTTATTCAAATAAATTATTATATATATATATATATATATATATATATAACATTTAATGTTATACAAGTTGTGCCAAGAAGTTTTTTAATTCTTTCTCTTCATCTATATCTTATCAGTTTAGTATGTTTTCAATCAAGAAGAGGTTTCATACTTTAAGAACTATATTTTAAATCTGAGCACATGATTCTATTAAAATTTATGAAACAAATTAATTTTTTACAACTTGTATGTTTAAATGTGTGATTTTGGAAGTGATGATGGCTTCTTTAGACACTTGATTAGTATTGTGGAAGAGCTTTGAGTATATCATTAAGGACTATGAATAGTTCCTATAGCAGTTGCATTACTTATAACAAAATTTAATATCCTTTCTTGTTGATACATATACCTAGTCCATGAAAAACTGTAACCATGTCTGTAATGGTATGTGCTAATCATTTTAGTTTTATGTTAATGACCAATTATTTATCATTTGTTAAGTAATCCTTTCAATTTTTATGTTTATAATAGTTTATAAGCACTGGCATCAATCTAATAAATTGATATTGCAAACCAACTGATGTTTGTGACACGTCTGTAGGTGTTTCCATTCATAAATTTCTTACTCATTTTGTCTTGAGATTGCTAGATAATGGCGAAAGAAATACAGTGCTGATCCATGTGATCAAGAGAGGTATTGACGACTAGCTTTGAAAACCAGCCACGAAGATGCTTCTAATCTTCAATGAAGTAGTCTTCAAAAGTTCCTAGCTCTATTTTAATTACATAAATGCATTGAAAACCAAATGATAGTATTTACTTCAATTGTTTATTTGGACATGTTGCAAGCTGACATTTACTGCTATACAAGTTGTGCATCAAAATATTATGTAACAATTGTGCCAAGAAGTTTTTAAATTATTTCTCTTTAGCTATATCTTATCAGTTTAGTATGTTTTCAATGAAGAAGAGGCTTCAAAGTTTAAGAACTATATCTTAGATCTGATCACATGATTCTATTAAAATTTATGAAACAGATTTAGTTTTTACAACTTGTATGTTTAAATATGTGATTTTGGAAGTGATGATGGCTTCTTTAAACACTTGATTAGTATTGTGGAAGAAATTTGAGTATATCATTAAGGACTCTGAGTAGTTCATGTAGCAGTTGCATTGCTTATAACAGATTTTCATATCCTTTGTATAAGCTATTGTATATACAGTTCTCACACATTTCCCCCACATGTTACCTATATGGTGAGTAGTTCATGTAGAAATTGCATTACTTATAAAATATTTTTATATCCTTTGTATGAGCTATTGTATATACAATTCTCACACATTTCCCCCAGGTGTTACCTATATGGTGATTGAGTGATGATGTCTTCTTTATACACTTGATTAGTATTGTGGAAGAACTTTGAGTGTATCATTAAGGATCATGAGTAATTCATGTATCAGTTGCATTTCTTATGAAATATTTTTATATCGTTTGGATAAGCTATTGTATATACGATTATATTATGATATAGATACACATTCCACCCGAGCGTTACCATATGGTGACTATTGTCCAATGGATGATATTTAGAGAAATATAATTAAGTGATAGATGGTTTTTGAACATCAAAGTTACTATGATGACCTTTTATCTTAGGATGACACCTTAGTGCTGAGATTCGATATGCATGACCAAGATGCATAGATCGCTTCACAAGAAAACCCTTTTGCCTATTGATAGTATGTGGTAGTTGTATGAATGGACTGCTTATATTTTCCTCATTGTCATAAGATTCCAACATGATTAATTTTTTTTTGATAAGTTTATATACAAGTTATAAATATTATGTAGTAAGAAATGTTCTTTAATAATAACAATCACTGAAAGGGGAAATGATCTCAATACACCCCTCTAGATATATAATGTGTCATGATATTCTTCTCATTTGGTGACACATGGAAATTCCAATGCCAAAACTCTTTCACATTGTCGCTCACATTATATGAAAGTCTATCTTGATAAGGTTTCTTACATATATTAACCCAATATGAAATTTCATCATTCTCATGTTATTGAATGCTAATTTTTTAATGCCTCCATAAACTTTCCCTTAATGTTTTGTACAATCCTGTTTTCATTGACATCAACTGATTTGATGTAGTTCATTTTCCAACAAAACCTGTCAATAATTCCCTACTAGCACTTATGCCATATTGAGATTGATATTTTGCAATTTTTCCAGGGGCTGATATCATATTTCTTGATACCAACTCATTTACCTTAACCTCTTTGGAATTTCTAATGCCCAATAATTGAACTATACTTTTTCATATATTTGTGCTTTAAAAATATATTTAAGAATTAAGCTTGTGCTATGATAGATATACCTTGAAAAATATTTTTGATCACCCAATTTACTTTATCTTGGGCTGTTCATTCATGAATTAGTGGCCTCATTGGCCAATTCTTGATTATCTAGAAAACTATCATCAAAGGCAATTTCGCAACTTCTCGATTAATTTCCATGTTTCTCTCAAGGCAGGTACAATCTTGTTGTAGATAAGATGTTGTCCCTACATAAAAAACAATTATAAATTTTTAATTTTTAATTTGAACTTGAGATGTACATTGAAAAATTTAAAATATTACAATGGTGACTTCATTTGTGTGGTCAATATTCTCATCGAAGTAAGTTCCTCTACATCTCTCATTTCCTCATCTCCTTCATGCTCTCTATTTTGTACCTCCACATTCCTTTAGGCTCTCTATTTTCCTTTAATGCTCTTCTCTTTAATAGTAGATCATCATTTTTTTCATTTAAAATAAATAAATTTTATAATATATTTTTTCACTAGTATATGAAAATTATATATATATATATATATATATATATATATATATATATATATTAACGACTAAAATTTTGAACTAAAAATTCTAAGTAGGTGCAGGGTTTTTTATATTGATGCATCACACTATACTATATTTGGAGGTAAGGAACACTAAAGCTCCTTCACTTAATGTGCCCTAATGTTTTAAATCTCTATGCAATTCACCAAATCTATTTGGTTCCAACTTAGTCTCATTTTCCAAAAAAAAAAATATTATTATCATCAAATATATATCTTAAAAATATAAAATTATAATTATATATAATTTTAAAATAATATTTTTAAAAATTAATGTAGAAACTTGATTGTGAAAGTGGTCTTTTTTAATGATATAACTTGTAAATCTATTATCTCTTTTTATTTTTTTAATGATACAATTAAGATTAACATTTGTTTGTTATTATGAGGATATTTTTTATTTTTCATGTCAATTACCTTTTATAATTCTAGCAGGTTCTTAATATTTCCTTTGTTTTTAATAAATGGAATTCAATTATATATTTAAAAAGATGATTAGGTAAGAGAATTTTAAGATTATAATATTTTTTTGTCCAAGTTGACAACGTGGATGTAATATACCTAAAGTTGGCTCCCATTTTCAATACCTTCCCATGGGGTTTGAAGACAATAGGTAATGGAAATTGAACGACATATAAAACAAATAATTTATACATCAAAAAATCAGTTCTACATATTATAGTAGTCCTCACTTGAGTAATCTTTCAAATTTGCAATTCAATTCTTTATTAGTAAATTTGTTTTACTTAATAGGAAGTACAATAATTTTGTAATCAAATAATAGGAGAAAACATATTCACAATATAATTTATATGAATAAATAGATGTGTGTAAAATATTTTAATAAGAAACTAGATTTGTAATTATAAAATATAAAACTATAACTTAAATTTGTGAAATTACTTTGTATTTTCTTCTTCTTCTTATGTATATAGAGAAAGACTAAACCAAGTTTGGAGTTAAGGAAATAAACCATAACATAAAGAACAATATCTCCTTCCAAAAATGTCTCCATATTAAAATGAAATTCACTTTCTTGTATACCAAGACTATTGTTCTTCATATACAATTTCGGACAAACATGCAATTAGAGCTTGGATATGTAGATGAACTTGGAGTGAGTAAATTCTATTTCTGTTAATAAAAATTCTTTTTATTTACATCTATGCTAGATAAAATATCTTGTTTGAGTTACATGCTCATTTCATACTTGTTTCGGAGGATTATTAATCACCAAAGGATTTTCACCTGCAATTTCCTATTTCAATATCTATAACAATTTTTTTTATATATATTTTTTCAGCCACAATTGCCTATTCAATATCTATAACAAAATTTTCTGGTTGATAACTCTTATAATCAATATCTTTGAAACCTTCACGACCTGCTTCCATCGAAGCAAAATTTGCCTTTCAATAGCTCATTATGTACAATAACTTATTTCTTCTAAGCTACTCTTTCTTATGCTATTACCTTAAAGTGTTCCTTTTACAACATATAATACAATTGCTAATTAATATCCATAAAAAAAACATCAATCTAATTTTAAAATCACATCCAAATAAGACACCAAATTAATATTTACATTAAGAGACTAAATTAATATTTACATTTAACTCTCTCTAATCTTAAAAAAAATCAAATCACTCAATCCATAAACCTAAAATAAAATCCCTCATTATATAAATCTAAAAATTTCACACGCTCAACTAAAATACTTGCAACTAAAGGAAATTAAATGTTGTTGTTTTGTGATATTCGTTATCAAAATTTAGAATATCCCTGAATTTTGTGACTAGCTACGTTCATCGTAACAATCCCGAATCTTCAGAAGCAAGCTTTGCCATTTTTTTTCCCGATAGCTTATACACAAGCTGCATAAGAGCACCTCATCCATAATTTTTTGAGCGGGGTGTTTATATATATTGGGAGAACGTTTATCGATAATGCCTTGTCCAAAACCTCTCTAAAATCTCAATGCACAACACGTCTCAATGGCGTTGGTTGCTCTATTATACACGGAGCCTTGTTTCATCTTATCCAGATTCCCCACACCAGCACCCTCCCACGGCTCGTCTTTTACACAAGGAAACCATGCTGCTTCTTCTTTTAAGCCAATTCTCAAATCTCCAGAATGGAGCAGAAAGGGCAGGCAAATATGTAGGTGCACAGCTACAGAGCAGCCTAAGAACAGGAGAGAGAGGCCCAGAAAGAGATCCGAGAAAGGAATCGATCCTGCTGGGTTCCTGGAGAGGATTGGTATTTCACATAAGACATTTGCACAGTTCCTTAGAGACAGGTAATTGCTCACCACTATGCCAATGCATTCGGTATTTTGTATTGAAGAGTTATTGCACGATACTGTCTTTGGTTTTTTGGGGTTCTTTCTGGTCTAAAGTTTAGTCTGCTTGCCAATTGCAAGTTTATTTAGTTTTGCTCTGGCGAATACACGCTTGGTTTTTCGTCAACGTGTTCATGGTAAATCGATTCAGAACATCCCAAGAAACTACCCAAAAAACACATATGAAACTTGGAGCAGTATTATGTTCCATCCCCACCTCGACGTCCCTACGCCTAAGCAAGTCTATTAACAAGCCATTATAATGTAAAGCCAATGATATTGGGTACCTTGCTCCATTCCCTCGTTTGATCATTTGGTTAAGAATCCGTGTCTATCCATGTCTACAGGTATCGAGTTCTGTATTCACATATTTGGCCTCAGTCGTCCCTCTGCAGGTCTCATTTCTGTGTAATCGGTATTTTCGGATATATTTCACATTATACATGGCAATCCAGTTACACTGGAACATTGGGGAGCTTCTTCTGCCTGGACTTTAATGCATTTGGCGCTAACCAATATGCTCCTCCCGGAAAACCTGAGAATGAACCTTATCCTACTGAGACAATAGGATGTTTTAAAATATACCTTTTCTTGTATCTTCAGTAGGATGCCACATCCCACATATTGGCAGTCTCCGAAGCAGTGTTACCAGAAACCTGATTAGGAGACCCATTTTTTGTTCGATTTCCGTTTTTGTTTTCATTTCCATTTCCCCTCTTGACTCTACATCAGCATATTACTAATCAATTTTATATGCATAATATAAGCAGATTGGGGAGGGTTCATGTTTCTATAAGATGCTCTACTGCTGTTTCTTGTTACGCTTAGGTTCCCTTTCAGTTTTCCATTTCGCACTTCCAGTAACATGGTTCCCAAGCCACATTGAGAACACGGGTGTGCAATATGGAGTTACATTTGAAACCTGAGCCTTACCGATATAAAACCAAATTGGTAAACCAAAGTTATGCCACAAGGTTTGCCGAACTTGAACCTTAAGGTTCAAAATTTGACGAACTTTTTTTAGGTTCAGCAAACCTTGTCATCATTGACCAAGTCCATAGCTCAATCTCATAACAACATGTCACAGCTCAAGCTTGCTGTCTATCCTTGCAGTTTCCATGTCCATGATAACATTTTTTGTCTATTAACATTGATTTCTTACTGTTTTGTGGTATATTTCATTTTAAAGTTAATATATATATATATATATATATATATATATAGAGAGAGAGAGAGAGAGAGAGAGAGAGAATTGTTAATTTTAGATAACCATGGTATGTTCTATGCTTAATGCAGTTTACTTCAATCTTTCTTGTAGGCCCAATTCAAATTAGCAATCACATAAACATGAAAGTAAATGCTGATGGAACATAATAATAGATCAATAGAAGACAAGCCAAAATAATATATCAAAATTTGTAATTCTTCTTGTCCAGCAAATATAGAGAGAAATGTTTGTTACAGCAGTCAACAAGATGCCCTAACTAGCAAAGATTTTGGCTGGTCAAACCAACTCTCCCAACCTCCAAGAGGTTCAGTCAAACATATACAAGATCAACCTTCTTGAAGTGTCACACACACCTCAAAAGACAGCTCTCAAAACAGTCAATGCAAGTCAACAAAACCAGTCAACGCTGGTAAACGCTGCAGTCAAGGGGCTGTGGTCAAAGTCAACGCCCCTCCTCGATTTCTGTGCCCTCCAATGTAGCCTCCAAAAATCGGAATTTCTGCAGTAAAATCGTAGTCAAAGCTTGAGGGTTGACCCAAAGTCAATGCTGTCCAGAAAGCCCTAAAAACAGTCTGAAATTTCTCCAGCTTCAGATTCACACGTGGGAGAGAGAGAAGCCTCTTGAAGGCTGTACGAACCAATCAAATGATGAGGAATGTGTGTGATGAGATGATGATGAAATGAGCATCATCTCTCTCCAATTTATATCCATCAATGAGGGTGTGTGACACATCTTTTGGGGCTTGTGAGCCTACATTACAATTTTGTCCGACCTTGACAATTTGCATATGTGTGGAAACTAAATTCAAAATATAAGTGCTGCTCATCCAAACAAGATGATATTTAGATCAATCTTGCACCTCTCCGAAAGAGGAATCCAACAAAAATATCATCATCATCATATGAGCAATGCAACATGGAGTTTGGATTTAGTTGCCCAAAATTAACACTCCCTCTCAACTAGGGAGTACTACATTTGTCCACCTGTGCCATCCTGTCATCCAGTACCATCATGTACTATCATATATCATCATGCACCCCTGTGTCATCCTGCTATAAGTCGTAACATGCTTTGTTGGCTCTTCTTCGCTATAAGAACAACAAGAGTGAGTCACACAGACAACAAACTTTGCTGACCCGAAGTCAGAGTAGAGGTTAAAACCTCAATGGGACTCAAGAGAGTCACATATTGACCCGAAGTTAGTTTAGAGGTAAGAACCTCATCCAGACTTGATCCCAGATCAAGTGGTTGGACACATCCCCCTCCTAGACATAGAGAGTACGACAATCCCTGATGCGTCCATCGGTCTCTATCCACATTTCCCACCTCATTGGCCAAATGAGAGTTACTTCCCATGAGTCTGAAACTCCATGGGTAGGATGCATGCGGGGCATAGATCAAAGAGAGGGTGAACCAGCTCAATATCATAATGGTGGGGAAGAAAGTTCAACGAACCTCGCCCTGTGGTTGCTTATAGCTCCAAGAAGCTATCCCCAAGCCCCCTGGAGCTTCTAGAGCTCATAGTTCAACTCAAGCGGGACCCTTAGAATAGGGTCTGTCCACGATTCCAAGCTTCTCACGGAAGGTTAAGAATTTGACCTTCCCAGTGGCTTTGTAAGAATATCTACGACCTGCTCATTAGTCCTGATGTGATCGAGCCTTACGGCGCCTCGTTGTACCATGTCCTGGACAAAGTGGTATCGAATATCAATATGCTTGGATCGGTCGTGGAACATGGGATTCTTAGAAAGACGAATCCCACTTTGGTTATCACAAAGGATAACGGTGGTATCTAGCACATGCCCAAACATCTCACTGAAGAGCTTTCTCAACCAAACAACTTCACAACAGGCCATACTCGCTGCAATGTATTCGACCTCAGTAGTGCTCAAAGCAACCGATTTCTGCTTCGTGCTCATCCAAGAGATCGAAGCAGAACCCGGGGTGAAGCAACATCCAGATGTGCTCTTACGATCCACCACACTGCCTGCCCAATTAGCATTGGTATATCCATGGAGTCTCATACTCCAGACAGTGTATCTCAACCCATAATTGATTGTGCCCCAAAGATATCTCAAGAGATTCTTGGCACCAATCAAGTGAATGTGATGAGGGTCAACCATATATTGATTCAATGTGTTCACTGCAAAACATATGTCTGGATGTGAGTTCACTAAGAACATCAGGGCCCCCACGAGTTGACGATACTCGGTGGGATTTCTCAACTCGGGCCCAACAACGCTTACACACAACTTCTTAAAGTTGAGTTCCATCGGAGTCGTCACGGACTTGTAGTCCACCATCCCAAATCTCTCCAGTAGCTTCACAACATATTTTCCTTGAGAGAGGAAAATCTCACTTGGCTTTTGCTAGACCTCCAAGCCTAGGAAATAGTGCATCAGTCCTAGGTCCTTCATCTCGAACTCAGAAGCTAGCTCCCTCTTACATTGATCAATGAGAGGGCCAACACCTGTTAGGAAGAGATTGTCCACATAGAGAACCAGAATGAGAGGCTTTTCTTTATCAACCTTAAAATAAAGGTTTGGATCATCATCACTTCGAGGGAAGCCCAACTTCATCAAGTAGCTACCAATCCTCTCATACCAAGCCCTGGGGGCTTGCTTCAACCCATAGAGGGCTTTTTTCAACTTTCATACATATGTGTCTCTATCTTGGACTTCGAACCCCAGAGGTTGCTCTACTTAAACCTCTTCCTTGATTGAACCATGTAAGAAAGCAGTCTTCACATCAATCTGATGAAGACTCCATCCTTGCGTTGCAGTAAGGGCAATAATTGATCGGATGGTGGTGTAGCGGGAAACAGGTGCAAATATATCATCATAATCTATGCCTTCCTTTTGAGAGAAGCCTCAGGCAACAAATCTTGCCTTGTAATTTTCAGCGCTTCCATCGACTCCATGCTTGATCTTGTAGAGCCATTTCGAGATGACAATAGATTTGTCCTTCGGTCTTGGGACCACATCCCAGACATCATTCTTCATAATAGACTCACATTCTTCGTGCATAGCATCCTTCCAAACTTGATGCTTTACGACTTCTTCAAATGTTCTAGGCTTAGATTATACAATAGTGCTCATGGTTGCTAGGTACCCTTGGTACCTATTCAACTTCTTGCTTTCACGGAATGTTCCTCTCGAAGCAATATTTCTCTCAGCATCTTTGAGAGTGTCCCTAAGCCATGAGGGTCTCCTTTTATTTGAAGGAGGTGGATCAATAGGATCCATCGGACCTTCAACATCGGGCATCGGTTCATCCTTTGGTTCTTCCAACTTCCCTGCTTCTTCTTCTTCTTCATTGTCTTCCTTTGATCTAGGAATATTCCTAACTTTCTTAAGGGAAACATCTTCAGCGAAGGTGACATCGTGGCATATCTCCACTTCTCTTTGACCAGACACATAGATTCTATATGCCTTCGAGGTTTCACTATAGCCCACAAACATTCGTTTCTTCCCAAAAGCATCCAACTTGCTTCTCTTTTCTTTCGGCGCATGAAAATAAACAGGACTTCCAAAAACTCTAAAATGGGAGACATCAGGCTTCTTACCAGAGAAGACTTCTTTGGGAGTTTTGGAGTCCAATGCGGAATGTGGGCATCTATTTTGAACATACACAGCAGTGTTGGCAGCTTCTCCCCATAGAAACTTTGGAAGACCTTGGTCATAATGCATGGCACGGGCAACTTCCACAATGGTTCTATTCTTCCTTTCAGCAAAACCGTTTTGTTTGGGAGTATACACAACAGTGGTCTCCCTCTTGATGCCAGCATCCTTGCGATAGTCATTGAATTCATTCGACTCATACTCGGTTCCATTATTGGTCCTCAAAATCTTGATCTTCTTCCTAGTTTGATTTTCAACCAAGGCCTTGAAGGTACAGAACCACTTGAATGCTTCATCCTTCTTCTTCAAGAAGTATATCCAAGTCTTGCGGGAGAAGTCATCTATAAAAGTGATATAATATAAACATCCTCCCAAGGATGTTACGAGCATCATACCAGATAGATCGGAATGTACCAATTGCAAAATATCAGATGTCTTCGTGACACTTGAGGGGAATGGTCCCCTTGTATGCTTTCCTTCGGCACAACCCTGATAAACACCTTCATGATCATCTTTGAACTCGGGCATCCCTGTCACCACCTTCCTTGCTTCGAGAAGGGCTTGTAATGAAGGTGTGCAAACCTTCGATGCCATAGCTCGGTTTGAAGAGTTGTGTCACATGTCATGGCCCCTAGCGGACTTCCTCCAACCTGATAGAGTGTATCAACTCTAAAACCAATAATAAGAGCTTCATTGAAGTTCTTCTTCCAAATGCGTACCTTTCCATCGATGAATGCCACCTTGAATCCTTTGTCTTCCATTGCCGAAATGGACACGAGATTCTTCTTCAAATCAGGTACGTACAACACATCTTGTAAGCGGAGGACTTGACCTTGAGATAGATGAAGGGTCACAGTTCTTGTCCCTTTCACGACATAGGTGGCATTATCTCCAAATTGGTATCCTTCTCAATCAAGTCAGAGAGGGCTTCTTTATATCTAGTGAGGTGCCTTGAAGCACCACTATCAATCAACCAGACATCTAGGGTGTCGGGAGGAGATGCAACAGAGAGGGCAGATATAAGAATATATTCATTTTTCTTATTATCAACAACATTGGATTCATCATACCTGGAATTCCTTGACCTCTTGAAGGTTGACCATATCCACTTTGATCAGAGGGAGCCTTCCTCTTTCCTTTGAAGCTGTTGTTCCTTTGAATTCCATTCCCCTTGAAGTTGTTGTTGTTATCATAATCTCTTTGAGAGTCCCTTCTATTGGGGGACTCTCTTGCATAGTGACCAAACTTGTTACAAGTGTAACATCTTCCTTTCCTTCCTTTGGGACCCACTCTTCCATGGTTTTGATTTCTCGGACCACCATTGTTCCTCTTCTTTGCATGAGCGGTGAAGGCAGTAGGGTCACCTCCATTCGCATTAGAGGGATGGTATTTGTCCATCATCCTTGTCTCCTCTTGAGTACATCTCGTCAACAATTCATCAAAATCAGGAATCACATTATTATTAAGAATAGTAGTATTAAATACATACCAGTGACGTGGGAGTCCTCCAAGAGCAATGAGAATGAGCTCTTGGTCAGCTACTTCTTCTCCAATTAGTAAGAGATCATTCCTGATTTCTGTGAGCCTCATAAAATAGGATTGAATGGATTCTTCTTTGCCCTTCTTGATATTCTTCAACTTGTTCTTGAAAAAGAGAACTTGGTTAGCATTGCTAGCCCTGAACATGCTAACCAACTTATCATACATCTCTTTAGATGTGCCCAGCTCGGAGATATAAGCAACCAAGTGCTTATGTATAGAATCCCTAATAATCATCTTCGTCTCGACTTCCCCTTTTCTATACTTCGTCTTTGTGGCAGCCAGTGCATTTGGTGGAGGCTCATTTATTTTCCCCTGCACATAATGCATGACTTCTTGATCTTCCAATACCAAATCCAAAGACATCTTCTAAGCATGATAATTAGACTTATCAGTCAACTTGTCATCAGTCTTGAAACCCTTGTACGTTGAGGAGGCCATTGGTCCTTGATAAGACAGCTTCTTCGGTGATTGCTTTTCACACTAGCTTGGGCTTTGTCTTCACCTTAGCTCTGATACCATGTTAAATTTAGATAACCATGGTATGTTCTATGCTTAATGCAGTTTACTTCAATCTTTCTTGTAGGTCCAATTAAAATTAGCTATCACATAAACATGAAAGTAAATGCTGATAGAACATAATAATACATCAATAGAAGACAAGCCAAAATAATATATCACAATTTGTAATTCTTCTTGTCCAGCAAATATAGAGGGAAATGTTTGTTACAGCAGTTAACAGGATGCCCTAGCTAGCAAAGACTTCGGCTGGTCAAACCAACTCTCCCAACCTCCAAGAGGTCAGTGAAACATATACAAGATCAACCTTCCTTAAGTGTCACACACACCTCAAAAGGCAACTCCCAAAACAGTCAACGCAAGTCAACAAAACTAGTCAATGATGGTCAACACTGCGGTCAAGGGGCTGTGGTCAAAGTCAACATCCTTCCTTAATTTCTGTGCCTTCCAATGTGGCCTCCAAAAATCAAAATTTCTGCAGTCAAATCGTAGTCAAATCTTGAGGGTTGACCCAAAGTCAACGTTGGTCAACACTGTCCATAAAGCCCTAAAAACAGTCTGAGATTTCTCCAGCTTCAGATTCACACGTGGGAGAGAGAGAAGCCTCTTGAAGGCTGTACAAACCAATCAAATGATGAGGAATGTGTGTGATGAGATGATGATGAAATGAGCATCATATCTCTCCAATTTATATCCATCAATGAGGGTGTGTGACACATCTTTTGGGGCTTCTGAGCTTACATTACAATTCTGGCCGACCTTGACAATTTGCACATGTGTGGAAAATAAATTCAAAATATAAGTTCTGCTCATCCAAACAAGATGATCTTTAGATCAGTCTTGCACCTCTCCAAAAGAGGAATCCAACAAAAATATCATCATCATCATATTAGCAATGCAACATGGAGTTTGGACCTAGTTGCCCAAAATTAACAAGAATATTATTGATAGAAATTGAAGAATGATCTCTTACAATACAACTTTGTTTTCAATAGAGAATACACCCTTCTCCTTGCCTTGCCTAGGCTTGAAAAACACGCTTGCTGTAGCCTAATCTGCTCCCTAAATCCTCGCGCAATAGGTTTTCCTATTAAATAGGAATTTCCTCCTATTTCTATGCGCACTACCCAAGGGAAATCCTCACAATAATTATGTGCACAAGTTTCTCTTGCACACTCTTCCTTACAAGCTCACATACAACCTTGTGCGTACTCCTATTGCTTTGTCTCACCAACGCCTGCTCACAAAACATTGAGTAACAATGTGCCTTCGCTCCTCCTTTTAAAGCAATTTGAATGACCAAATTCGGTGAGTTTCTAATTAGGGAGTTGCTTTTGTGATTGTTTGAGTTAGCATGAGTTAAATACTCATGCAACTCGTCCCATCTCTTGAGACTAAACCACAAGTTCTTTTCCTCAATTAACTCGCACTAGAAGAAGACTGATAACTCGCTCTTCCACTTTGACACATGTAATGTCCCTTCCTAAATTATATTGGAACATGATTTATTTTTGTGTTTTGAGGGCCAATTTTGGTGATGTCAGGGCCCATTTGATTTTTCATTAGAAGACTTAGGAGTTAGTGGTTAGTTAGCTTTATGTTATGTTATTTTGTTGGTGATGAATGGGGACCACCCACACGTAAAATACTCACACCCTTAATAACTGGTTCGAAAAGCATGAGTGGTGTAATACCCAAATTTTCATTTTTTAACCAGATTGAATTTAATGTGTTAACTGATAATTTCAAAATAGATAATGACTGAAATTTAATTTCTAGAAGAATACCTGGAATCGATTGAAGTTGTCCTGAACTAGTTAGTCCCGCTGCTGTAGATACCAAACCAATATTTACCTCCCAGCCTATCTAGGGTCTACATGTACAGTCCCTCGATCCAGAAGACATCTTCTGGCCCTTGTGCCCAAAATTCCAAGAACAATCAAGGTTTCTTCCTGTCTATAGTTCTCTCTGTTGTAAAAATTCTTGCTTCGTCCATACTCCTCTGTTGTTTTGGGTGTAAGTATATATAATACTGGTTAGGCGGTCATCGCCTTCTTTTGCCGCCCTCCCCTCCTTTTACCACTTAGTCATCTAATTGTACGTGGCCTCAAGGATAGGTTACTCATAGCAAAGGGTTTTATATTTTATTTAAATATAATTAATAGTTATGTCTTATACCTTTTCTAGAATCAAATTTGTTACATTAATTAAATAATTATAACTTAAAGTATCTTAATTATAATATTTAAGTTAAAAATGAATATTTATATATATTTATATTAACAGGCTTAGAAGTGTTAATTTTATTTAATAACTTTATAATTATGGAAACCTTTTAATATACATTTTAAGAGTGTTGAATTTTAGGTAATACTTCCCTTCTTAACAATTTAGGTATTTAAACATCTTTCATCATTATTTAACAAGTATACTAGTGCAAAGCATGGGATGTACGCATATGTAGCTATCACATGCATACACCGTATACATGCTAATACCCTTTTGCCTATAAGTCGGAATGGGGCATTACAAGTGGGAACAACGTATGGAGGAAAAAAACATGAAGAAGGCTCAACGAAGGTTATAAAAAGAAGGAAGCTCACTTCATTTGGCATTATTTGGTTATCGATTTAGATCTCAGTTGCTCGAGCTGTTTAGCTGGGTCACTTGCTGTTTAGCATGAGTTTTCCGAGCGGAGAACTCATCCATTCTTCGGGGGACTTCGAGTGCCACCCTAGATTGGTTTTCCATGATCATCCGAGAGAGATTCATTGTGATATCTTCAACATTTGCATTTGTTGCCCCAGTAGTGCGTATTTCTAGAGGACGTAGTGGTATTTCGGGGGTTGATTGACGGGAGAATATTTGGCAGAGAAAGGTTCATTAGCTTGTTAAGCTATAGGTGAACCTAGTTTCATTAGCTTGTTAAGCTATATGAGAACCTCGGAGGCTGAGATTGATAGCGTATCTCAGGAGTAGCGTAGCAGTCACTGGGCTTGCGCAGAGGAGGAAAAGCTGGGCACATTTGTGGGAGAGTGCCTCGGCCATTTGGGCCGTTGTTTGCCAGGAGAAATAAGGGAAGTGTTGGTGAAGATGTTTGCTGCATTCTTGGAGTGATTGTGGAGTATTTTGTTGGTGATTTTGCAGATTGCATACTTTAAAGGTCACTGGGGAGCGTAGGGCCTTGTTAGAGGTCGATTTTGGAAGGTCAAAACTAGGCCAAACCATTTTTGGGTTTTTGACAAGGACCTCGGAAATAATTTTGTAGATTTTTCTGAGCACCAACGATGGGGTTTTCAGCCATATTTTTGTAGTAGACATTGCAAATTTGCTAGGGCTTTTGGAGGTCGATTTTGGAAGGATAAACTAGGCTAAACCATTTCTAGGTTTTTGACAAGGACCTCAGAAATGATTTTGCAGAATTTTCTGAGCATCGGAGGTGGGGTTTTCAGTCATTCCATTGCAGCAGCTAGTGCAGATTCACTGGGACAACGGAGAGCATCAACTAGGCAGTTTTCTGGGTATTATTGTTTCATTTGGGTTTTGCTCAGCTTGCCAAAAAGGGGAGCCTAGGTGCATTTCTTCTGTATATTTTACTCTTGCCCATTTCTATAATAAAATGGCCCAGCTGCTTCCATTGTTCAAATTGTTCTCGGTGTTTACTGCATTGTTTTGAATTTTTATGGTGCAAGTTTATTATTTTCTGCAATAGCACTGTTTTTCCTATTTTGGAACATTACAACACATCAGTTAACTGCTTCATGAACACTTCCTAAAATTTAGGAATTCGCCATAAATTTTAGGAACATGTCTTACTTTTTAGGAATTAGCTCCTAACTCACAAGAACTCGTGCATGCTCAAGGAGAAACTTGTTGTGGTTCCTTTGATTAAGGCACAAATCAAGGGACTCTTTCTTGCTATCAGTTTCAACACTCCCTCTTAGTGAGGAAGGTGTTCTTGGAAGAACCTCGTCCACCTGGATTTGTCTCCAACACTATGATGTTCTCCTCTACTGCAACTGCTCCCTCTGAACTAGAAGACTTCCTTGCTTTCTTTTGCGGAACCCGATCTAAAGACCTGTTCTTTCCCACCATGCTCTGCGAGTTCACAATCTGCCACTATGAATGATCACAACCCCTTTTGTGTCATTGAACTTTGGCTCACTGATTTTCCCACTAGCAGGCCTCTAGCTTCACTAAGAAGTTTGCTCATTGGGTCATCTGGATCTGCACTCTTATCAGTGGTTTGGCCATCTGCAACCCTCTGAACTAGGGCTCCACAACTCTACCTCCTAACAACTCATTAGTCCTTCAATGATCATTGTACATGAGGACTTCAAGGACTACCCACTTGTCAAGATTATGGCTGCTACAAAATGTTGCTCCTAGGTTACACAAATCTTCCCTATCACTGTGACACATCAACACTATTGTCACTCTCCTCAGGGCCTCCAAAACTGCCCACACACATTCAACTCTTTGACTGATCTAGGGTTTGCAAATCAACCACTAACAGTCCATACACTTACTATTCTTAGGCTGCTTCAAATCTCTGTCCAAAGTTCAAACACCACTAGGACAGTCTTCCAACTGCATTCTCAGTGAGCTGGTGTAGATTCTGTTCACTGCTCTAATACTTTGTAGAAAATCCACGAAATTCTGCAACTGCTAATATGAACAATCTAAAAACTAGTTTCTTTTCATATAGACATAAAATTTCTCTACTAAACTTTGCAGCGGAATAATAACAAAAATAAACACAATTCACACACTTCAACAACACAATTTTTTTAGGGAACCCAATTGGGAAAACCCTCAGCTTGTTGAGAATATTATTGATAGAAACTGAGGAATGATCTCACAATACAACTTTGTTTTCAATAGAGAATACACCCTTCTCCCTGCCTTGCCTAGGCTTGAAAAACACGCTTGTTGTAGCTTGATCTGCTCCCTAAATCCTTGTTCTATAGGTGCTCCTATTAAATAGGAATTTCCTCCAATTTCTATGTGCACTACCCAAGGGAACTCTACCTCACAATAATTCTATGCACAAGTTTCTCTTGCACACTCTTCCTCACAAGCTCACACACAACCTTGTGCGTACTCCTATTGCTTTGTCTTACCAACCCCTGCTCACAAAACAATGAGTAACAATGTGCCTTCGCTCCTCCTTTTAAAGCAATTCGTATGGCTAAATTTGATGAGTTTCTAATTAAGGAGTTGCTTTTGTGATTGTTTGAGTTAGCATGAGTTAACTACTCATGCAACTCATCCTATCTCTTGAGACTCAACCACAAGTTCTTTTCCTCAATTTTTTTGCACTGGAAGACTGATAACTCAACCTTCTACTTTGACACATCACTTAACTGCTTCATGAACACTTCCTAAATTTTAGGAATCCACCCTAAATTTTAGGAACACGTCCTACTTTTTAGGAATTAACTCCTAACTCATAGGAACTCGAGCATGATTAAGGAGAAACTTGTTGTGGTTTCTTTGATTAAGGCAAAAATTTAGGAACCCTTTCTTGCTATCATTTTCAACTCACACTCCCTCACATCCCAACAAACTCTATGCCTAGCTCTTCCCTCATTGCATTGAGATAATTTGGATGTAGTAGAAGGGGACACATGTAATAAGAAGTCCTCTATTCATGGTTTTAGGTACCCGTCCCTCGTATTCCAGGACTTGGTGGTGCATTTCAAGGTAGAGCTGAGAGAGGAACAAAACCATGAGAGATGTTTGAGGCTTTCAAGTTGACGACAAAGAGTGCATGTCAACATGAGCATTGTGGGTGTAATGTCCCTAGGTAATTTTTTTGCCCTTAGGGCTTAATTTTTTACTAGGGTTTTCAATAAATCAGGAAAGATTATACAACAATAGTGCACTTTCATATGACAATAGGTATTCTTCTATGCAATGCACGAAAATAAAGAATTTCAATAGCAATATGATTGTTTAACAAAATCACACTGAATTTAGGGTTGACTGCCCAACGAACCAATAATCCACCAATGAATTTCAGATTGTACTAAAAATATTAATAGATCAACAACCAACTGTAATCTACACTAGTCTATTCAAGTCTGTGGTTACTGCTGCTGCAAAATCTAGCAGGCCTTGAGAAGGGAAACCCTACAAGGTATAAACTAGACAATGGGACAACAATGGGGTAAGGTCCAATGTCACCTCAACCAAAACCCCCTGCTCTTTACAAATTTTCACCGATGGGAGGATTCTTGGTAAGAGGGAGATCACTTAAAACAAATATGCTAGGTATAAGGCACAAAATGATCTTGCTAGAGCTCATTCAAGAGAGAGATTCAATAATGGTTCAAGGCTTCAAAGAAGCAAATTGCTCTCAAAGAAAAGCCCTTGAAAACAAGGTTCAAACCTAGGGTTTTGAAGTTTTCAATGATAATAGGTGTTCACAAGGTCAAGACCAGGAGGAAACAATTTCTTACAATGATAATCAACTACACCAAGGCTCATGAAAGCCTCAAACAATTCCTTAAGTTGAGAGAATGAATACTAGGGTTTCCTTCTTAGGGAAAACTAGTATTGCAGGATCTGTCCCCCCTAAATCAAGAGGCGGATTCGCATCTTGGATGGATCCGCCAAATTTTCGTGGTTCTTGGAAAAAAGGAAACACGATGGTTTCGTGCGTGGTTTCATTGGCCTGATCCGTGGTTTCGCCATGGATCCCACATGATTCCGCCATAGATTGTGACCAAATTCGAGAGAAATGCAGACAGTTCCATAGACTTGTTTTTTTTTTAAATTTTTTTTGGACTCGAATTGGGTTTAGGTGAGTTAGGGAAAAGAGCTTGATGCTCCCTAGACGCTTCCTAGATGTTCCCTAATGGTAATGTTAAATTCTTAAAGTAAAAGTGACATTCTCCTTTATCTTTCGTTTTCATCTTTTTACTTAAATTTTTAACATTATCATGAAATGACTCCGGATGTTTGAGAGTGGTTCCAACCTCATCAAACTTCATATGGAGATAATAGAATTTTATATCCCATTCAAAATTTAGTAGACTTAATAGTTTTTAGGGTGTCAGGATCAATGGGATTGTGGCATTTCATTAGATTATATAATGTATGAGGGTATGTGATTAGCATTTAATGAAGAGTGCCAAGTCCTATGTGTACCCTAATGTTGGTGGTGTTGATTGTTGAACTCCTTTGTCATGGCCTTAGCAAAAATGTACCCTTCACTCAATTCAAAATCATTGATTAGGCATGATAAGCTTTCTTTACCATATTATAAGGCTTGGATTAAGTTGCTTGATCAAAATTGGGCAATGTTTGACTAATATCCCTAGAGAATCGAAGTAGAGGCAAAGGCTAGACAAGAGGAGAGGAATCCAGATTCTAGATGGTTGATGCTCAAATAATTAATCATTGATGTATAATGGATGCCATATCTATCTTGATTTATGTTCAAATATGCATGTTTTCATATCTTCTACAACTAATTTGGTATTTTGGAGGTTTTTTTTTTGAATATAAATGCAAAAAAATATTATATTATATATATATATATATATATATATATCATAGTTATTAAAAGCGGAACCGGTGACCGGACCGATGGACCTAATGAACCGAGTTTTGAACCAGAACCAATCTAACCAGTAGTGGTTAGATCTCGATGAACCGGTTTTAAAAAAAATACGTTAAATAATTATATTTTAATAAAAAAAACTATTTTCAAGATTTGCAACCATGATTCCAAGCCAGTAGAGACAAAATATGCAAAGTTTGCTCATTTATATACCATGCAAAGGTGAATATATCAAAATGGCACCGAGTGCAATACATATCATCAAAAAATAGATAAGCAATGAGGCTCCAAATGGCCCATAAAGTCCAAAAACAATGCTACAAGCTATGAGGCCATTGGCCTAATATAAGGCTACACATGAATGATGATCAATCATCAAATTCATCACTGCTACTA